>JAZAVJ010000120.1:0-121042 GCA_037954315.1 Neonectria punicea
AGCCAAGAATACCAAGACCTTTT
Source organism: Neonectria punicea (assembly GCA_037954315.1). Lineage (NCBI taxonomy): Eukaryota > Fungi > Ascomycota > Sordariomycetes > Hypocreales > Nectriaceae > Neonectria > Neonectria punicea. The sequence continues at coordinate 24 of JAZAVJ010000120.1, forward strand.
CGGGGGGGGCTCGCCAAAGCATGCTCCGTTCTTGGCGGGCTGGCGCTGGTCTTGGACGGGTCACGAGTCGCTGGGCATTTCCGTGTACCACGGTAGTTGTTCGTAAGTCTCAGCGTGGCGTGGGTGCCTGATCGTCGTTGATGGAACATTGGGGAGAGTCCTCGTGGAAAGTCGAGTTCGCACTTGCGGGAGTGATTGGATTGTGATGTTGCTGTTCATCATGCCATCACACCGGGTAGCTAGGGTGTGACGCAGACCGCACCACCTGTTTAGATAGGTCGCATGTACGAATAGCTAGGATATTCAATCCTGGTCTATAGTGATCGCTCATATCAGAACGGAAATCTCTTCATATCTGGCCCACTGACGTACTCAAGTCGGCTTCTCCATGTTGCCAAGTATGGACGCTCAGTTATCTTCATCGATTCGCTCTGCGGATGCCTGTCCGGGTAACACTGATGCCTGTAGTTAAACCATATATGGATCACTGGGCATTGACAGAGCTTAGTTGACACAGTACCGTACAATATGCCGAGACTAGGAGAGGGATGACGAAACTCTAAGGCAGTCACTCCCTGGGAGAGTGCTAGTCATATCTTCGCCCGTTTACACCCTTGGGTCAAGTCACTATATCTAAGCATTGAGTGACAGGAGCACCAGTAAGAACAGGGTGGAAATGAGTAGGACCACAAGAGAGAAACTATAGGGGGTTCCATAGATGCGTTGCCTTGGTCGTGATCGAGTAGAAGTATACGGAGTGGGTAGACGAAATTAAGAGCAACACATAAACTGTTATTGGATCGAAGAGAAATCGATGTAGTCAACCATATGGGACTGCGTAGACCAAATCTTGCACCAACAGGAAGCACAAGAATACAGTCGTGGAACCCGTTTACATACATGTCGGGGAGGTAAACCTGAACCTCGAAATGAGGCAATGTTCAAGCCGTGTTAGTGAAGCCCAGGTGCACTAAGAAGCACTGTGGCAGCTGGGTGCTGAGACGTCAAAGCGAATCGGGCTAAGAAAAAGCGCCTAGGAACCTTGATGGCCATCTTGGCGTTTGAGGTAAAGACATAGTCTAGTAGGCTGTGCTGAGTGACGAATGCAAGGCGGCCCGTGATTCTTAGTATTGTGAGTACCGTTTGACGGGATTTGAAAGTTTTGATAAGACTGGCAATCTCATCGTTCACGCTGCAAGGGCATTGCATACGGTGACGGTGAGTCTTATTTGCTTGGCGTTGTGTTTCGTCCTTTGCTTGGCGATGGCGGACGGGGCCGCAGTGGTGGCTATAATGCGTATTCTCTGGCCATCGTATTGTCCTTTCCGGTCGTATCTTCACCCTTCTAAGTGTTACGTAGTATGACAGAGATGTTACCACGTCATGGGTGTAGTCATTCTTTACTGATATGTGCTCGTATAGTGGACCACCCTCATCTTCCAAGCGAGACATTTGTCCCGTCCCCTGCCGGCTCGTTTGACCCAGTCTTTCTGCCAATGTTTTTTCCCCAAGGGGAACAGACTGGTCTAGAACGTGTCCGAAAGGAGAAGCACACGGAGATGATCAAAATCTGAGCACAACTTGGCAAGTGGGAAATCAATCTTTTTGCGACCCGCTCGACTAATAACCCACCGTCTCGACGGGCGATTGATCGCTGGCAGCATGGCCCGAAAGGGGAGAGAGCAGTGAGACAAAGTGCTTTGGACCTCGGCATCAGTGATCACTGGGTCGAAAACCCGGGGGTCCCGTGGGACGGCTCGGACCGATGATTTTCTTTTTCTTTTGTTGTGCGTTTTGGCTCCTTGTTGGTAGCGATTGCGAACCCGAAAGCATGGGGGCCGTGGAATCGACACTGGGATCGTGGAGATCTTGCCCATGGTTGGTTGGCTGTCCTTTTTTTCTCACCGGGTACGGAGCCCGATGATCAAGGCAAGGCGCCCGCAAGAAGGACAATGAAGGTGTTGCCACCAAGGGAAGAAACAAAACAAAAAGAGTCCTTTGTTTCCGGTCCTGGCTGAGTGATCGGGGGGGGGGAAGCTGACGGGAGGGGGTGATGATCAAGATCCGGCAGGTGAATGGAGCCCTACATCACCCTCCATCACAGCGCGGACAGGGATTCAGGACACCTGCTTCTGCAGGATGGACTGGGGTTGCTGCGGGATGGGTGGTGATTCTGGTGCTGGTGGTGGACGGGTCAAGACGAATGTCTGCCGTGTAAATTGCACTCTGGACGCTGAGAGATCTGCGCCGAGGTGGATCTTGGTGCGACTATCACAGTGGTGGGTTTTCTTCGCAGCTGGGTTGTGTGGTTCAGAATCTCTGGTGCAGGCGGGAACGTCCTCACACAACTTCCTAACGCAGTCAGTGCCATGCCAAGTTGCCTCGGCTCAAATAGCTATATGTTGCACTCCATGGCTATAGTAGATAGATCCATATCTAGCGGAATCCTTACAAATTAGCCCGTATTTTTGTCCTGTGTGTTGCCAAGCGCCCAAGCCGCGGACCATTCGTCAGCCGGGGGCGGAGAGCAGCAAGTAGGTTGACTGAGCCACCCGTCCGCGCAAACGCTGGCTGCGTGGAGTGGGCAACTACGCAACTCTGCATTACAACCGCTGCAGACGTAATCGTCTATCTCGATATCTCCCGTTGACGCCATTTTACACCTATCCTCGTCGCCAAATCTCGCGGCTCCTCCCCAGCACTCCTCCTAACTATCCCCACCTGCTAACTACCTACTGGTAGTATTCGTAAGTCAGCAACTAGTCCGCTAACCTATCCCATCCGCACAAACGCACGGAACAGCTCGGCTACGACAGGAACAGGGCAGGGCGTGGTTTGATCTCCAATTTCCTAGTTTCTCCGTTGCCTCTCCCCTGCCGTGGCGTTTGATTGCCGTGCTTCATGAGCCTCGCCTGTCTCCTCCCTCTCTTCTCTCTTTGTCTCTGTTTCTCAGCCTGCGCGGCTAGTCGCAGAAGCGCAACAGCTTATTGCTGCTTGGCTTTGCGGTTAGCGGCTTGGCGGCAACACGGCCGCCTGCAACTCCACCGAACAAGGCTTAGACTAGTAAATGTAAATCACCACCTGTTTCGGAAACGCAGCCATGTTGCTGCTCCATTTTGTGGGATCCGAGTGGGTGTGGAGGCACGGAGTTTTCCAGGTGTCAGAGGGTCAGAGACGGAGTTTTCCAGATTGTGTTTCGCAAGGGTGTGTCTGCCTGTCTTGCTTCAACGTTGTCCCCTTCTTCGAACAGAGACACCTTCGGATGTGTATTGCTATCGAGAACCCGAGGATAATGGCTTGTTGGTATCCGTAGCACTTCCTCCGGCCGGCCAGGCATGTTCCCGGTTTCCAATTCGATGCTGAGGCCATTCCCCATTCCCCATGACCATCCCAACCCCAAATCAGTGAATTCGCCATGACCTCTTCTGAGCCACCAACCCACATGGTGACAAGATGCACTAAGGCAGCTACCAAAGGATCCCCGTGCCACATCCACTCAACCACTCTCAAAGTGGTCTACCGTTTTCCGCCCGTCTCGCCTCATCTCAAAATCGCTGCAACTCGCGCTAGGTCGATAGCAGTATGGAGCCACCAGCCGTTTTTATAGACTTTTTAGCACCAAGTTCTCCCTTCTCTCTGTGGCTCACCATGTACATCACCAAAAAGCCGCCCCTCCCCCGGTTACGCCAATCCCGGTACCCTTGCTTTCCCTCAGTCGGCCATTTCCTTAGCCTCTGTTTTAGAACAAGGGCCGCTGCTCTTGCGGTGGCTATTTTGCCGTTTTAGGCGTCTTCCGTTTCGTTGCAGGCGACCGAAGCTGTGTTCCTGGGCTTTCCGGCTCCGCACGATGGGACTAACTGGTCCCCTGCTCACATCACGGAGAACCACCCCTGGCCCGCCCCGTAAGCGGTGGTGGCTAGGTAGGGTAGGGCAGCTGTGATGTGCGATGACGGCCCATGGGCAGCCTTGGCATTTCTTTGGGCGTTGTGCCTATCGCTCACTCGCCGGTCGAGGGAATGCAAATTAAAAAAAGGTCGTTTTGATAGAGCGCCAAACGCAGGGCGTGTGCTGGCGCGGGTCTGGATTGGTTGGATGTCCCGAGGCGGGATGCACTCACTCGGAAGGGACGCCGCCCATGTGGTCGCCGTCCTCGTTGATGAAGCGTGTGGGATTGTGTGTAAGCATGTCGTGTGTACAGACAGCCCGAGTATTCGCACTTGGGCAGAGTCCGGAGTAGCACGTCTCCATTCATTCTCAGTCAGCTCTTGGCGATGGACCGATGCAATGCTCCCAAGATTAACGCAGACCCCGCGAGACTGATAAACCCGCCGTTTCCCTCCTGGGTTTCCCTGTCATGTCGTCGACCGATTTATTAGCCATCCACATCTCGTGTGATTTCTCGAGCTCCGATCCTCACCAGCTGTCGTCCCGGGCACATATCGCAAACGATCTGATCTTCAATCTCCCCATCCCTCCAGATTCCCTTCATCTATCCCATACAGCCGCACCAACCTCCGTCCCTCCACGGCCAGATTTCTCAGCCTTGTAAGGTTGCAGCGGCACAGACCAAGCAAGCTTACTTTCGTGCTTGTTTCCTCGACCTGCAGCTAACAATCAACATCGAACGAACTTGACGGGGGCCGACCAACAGACTTTTTGCCCAGATTTGGTCCTTGGCCAACGAGACGGAGCAGACACACAGCTAGCGAGCCAGTGAATTCTGTTCTTTTTCCTGAGGAGACAAGGTTGGTGATCTAGATCTACTACGTACTGTCATCTCAAGCAGGCACAATCACAGCCAGGCCAGCATCACCATCCAGCAAACCCATCAACATCACGCCCATTACACCATCACATCCTATCTGCTAGCCACCGTCCGCAACTCTCTCCACTCTTCACTCTCCAGTACTCGTATCCACCATTCGACACTCATCCCTCGTCATTTCATTCATCACCACATCCCTCATTCCACTTCCACCTGCACCTCCGCCTTCATCAGTTACCTGCATGGATGCATCGCCTTACATTGCCTATCTCATACTTTGGGCATTCGTTGCCCTTCACCTTGCATTCACCTTTCCAGGCCCCCTTCCCCTCACTCCACTCGCCGTCTGCCGTCTGCCGGGTTCCGTCTGCCGGCTCCCCTGCCATCGTCCCCCCTGCCGTTGCCTCATCCTTCAGCTTCCGTTGTCTGGCCCGTTAAATCGACAAGACACAGAGTTACTGCGTATAAATGTACTGTTAATGTACATGCTGTGCGATACACTTTGCATTAAGTCCTTTAGCTTTCCCAGGCACCCATTTCACCAAGCATCCCGGCGCGCGGCCAAAACCCAGTCCCCAAACCCAAACCCCAGAACTCTCCCCAACATCCTTCGCAATCCATTACATATGTAGTACATATTGCACACGAAATTCCCGGGCTAAACAAGTCGGTTTGGCAGGCTGGTCCCTGACCTGACCACATCCCCTGACCCCGTTTCCCTCCCTACCTGGCATTTTTTCCCGGCCTTGCTTGCCCGTCCGGGAAACGCCGTCGGTTCCCACAAACCACCCACTATCCAGATCCACGATCCGGAATCCACAGACCAGAGAACGTTGCATCGTCTAGGCCTGTGGATTTTGTTGCTCAACTCCCCATGCACATCACACCACATACATCTGGTCCAAAACACACAAGCAATGCACGTACTCAACGGCACTGGTCTGACCCAGACTGTCCAAGGCTGGCCCGGTGAACTACACCCCACCACCCTTCCTCGGCCACTCCACTATCTCTCTCCGGCCATTCACTCATACATCGTGCTGTCATACACTCATTTGGTCGCTGGCTTGTTGGTCGTTTGTTCCTGTCAGAGCATGTATGCTCGTTTTGTTTTGTATATTTACTCACTCCCTTTGCTCGACAGTCAATCACCTCTTTCCAGGGAGGACTTTCCATACCCAGAAACTCCCTGTTCCGCGCCTTGCCACCAGGCGCAGCCACGAGGTCCGACACCATCGGTGTTTGTCGGTGATAACGTCGGCCGACGGGCCTCATCACTGCCATTTCTGCTCCCACTGTTACTGCTACTGCTACCTACCTAATAGGTACCGGCCCCTCAGCAGCCGCGGGCGCCTACCTGAGGACCGCCCAAGCCTCCAGATATACCTACAAGCCGCCTGCGACCCGGGCTCTCTCTCCCCCGTCCCGTCTTCCGTCTCCTGTTCGTGGTTCCGCGGATGCCGTGCCAGTCGGCTCGCCTCACAAAAATCCACCCACCCACCTCAAGTCACTGCCGCCTCATCCCTAAAGAGGGCCTTCAAAAGTGCCCCGGAAGCGTCCCGCCTAAAACGTGCTTCAACAAGGGCTCCAATCCAGGCCACTCCAATTGGATCCGACATTGTCGAACCGCGCTCCCCCCCACCTACCCGCCTCCTCCTCTCGCCGACAACAATAGTCTACTTTCCTGGCTTTTCTTTCTCGCCGTCTGTCTTAAAAGCGCCGCCCGCCCGCACAGTTCATCCGCTTAAGGCCGACTAACTCCTTTCTACTGACGGGCAAAGAGCAATTCTTTGATTCATCTCAACACTCAGTGGCTCACTCGCTCACTTATTCATTCACTCACTCACTTGCCCGTGTGCCCCTGCACGAATACTGTCTCGCAGCTGGTCTCCTCTCTCCCGCCGCCGTCCGTCCGCCACCCGCGCGTCGCCTCGTCAGCTATTCTCGTACTGCGGCCTATCTGCCCGTTGCCTGGCATTAGCTTTGGAACTGGCCCCGGCATTGGCTCTGGCGGCTGTAAAAGGGCCCCCATCTCCATCCACATCCCCACCCTCATCCCCATCCTACGCACCATAGCCACCGTCCGTACCTTACCTTAACCCGCCAACCCACGTTGCGCGATCTCACCATCTTGAACGACCAACAACCAACAACCGGCCACCAGCGACTGCGTTCCCACGGCGCAGCGACCACTCGCCGACTTCGCTTTCGTCTGCTCCCGCCCCATCGCATCGCTGTCGCAGCGAGGTTCAAGCGAGACCGACTGCGAGTCTGCCGCTAATAAAAAAAACACCCCGATTCTCGGCCGAGTGCGAATGGGAATCGTTGTGCGCCGCGCCCACTGGGCTTTGCTGACAAGCCTCCCGCGCTGCGTTTCCCTTGCCTGACTTTGACGCTTCAGTCGAGTAACAAGACCCGTTGTTGCTATTAATCTGGTCCGGTCCGTTGCCCTCGAGTTGCTTGCCCATCCGCCAGGGCCACCACCCTCGTCTCTCGTGCCTGTCGCTCGTCCCGCTTCCCGCTGCCCTCTTACGTCGTGTCCCCGACAAGGATTCCTCCGGCTCTGACCCCGACCGGACAGACTCCCCGTCAGACTCCCCACGACAACCAACCCAACGCAGCGAGCGAACCAACCGACCGACCAACTCGACTGCTTGGCAACTGATAATTGGCGAATTGCGACCGGAAAAAGAGCATTTCTTGCTTTCTCCCACCGCTCCAGTTGCTTCTGGCGTCGTCCGCTGGCTTAACCCCGCCAAACGCCTCGCCGCTGCCGTCCTTTTTCGATCCGATCCCGCGGCGGGCCGAGATAACCCAAATTCCTTAGCCCACAATGCCGCATATGCGCGAGGTCAAGACTTGCGACCGCTGCCGCCACTTCAAACGACGATGCGATCTCATTAAGCCTTCATGTTCCCGCTGCCTCCAAGCGGGCGTTCGCTGTAGCTTCGACGTTGCTGCCGCTACCGCAGCCGCAGCCGCTGCTGCATCCTCCTCTGTCGCCGTCGCATCTTCCACCATCACCGTCCCCATCACCACGCTGGCCTCTGCCTCTCCGTCTGCGTCGGCCTCTCTATCGGCCACCGCCCCTAGCTCCAACGCTGCTTCGTCTCCGCTGCTGGATGAGCTCAGCGCCAGCTTGTCCAACAGTGGCCTTATATCCCCAACCACCTCCACCGAGAGCCCGGAACCACTTACCATCCCTTCGGGATCCGCGGAACCGGGTATCCCTCCTGACGTTGCCACAGGACTCAACACTGGCGCTCCGGGCCAACGTGTCATCCGAAAGCGCAAAAGGAACTGTCTCAGCTGTCTGAGGTGCCACCGGCTCAAGGTCAAGTGTGACAAGGAATTGCCTTGCGGCCGTTGTAAATCGAGTGGCAACGGGAGGGAGTGCTACTACAGTTACAACAAGGGACCTAATGGTGGAAAGTTTCCCTGCCCTACAGCGCCTCCCGCCGTCTCCGGCGATGATGCGAAGAGTTCCATGGCCACCTGGCACATCCAGCACAAAGTCCGAGGCTCCAGCCACTGGAGGGATCTGATGACCAAGGTACGAATTTCTCTCTTTCCGAGCTGTGGTTCTTTGCGGTTGGTATTCGAGTAGCATAGGAGCTTCCCAAAGGCGACGGACGACTCGTGGACTTCGTAATAATATGCGGTGCACTAACTTAACTTTAGATCGGTGCCCTGGTCACGCTGGAATCACCACCTCTTGCTGCTGCCCTGGAAAACATCGCGACAAATGCCTGTCTCGCCAACTTTACGCTTCCCGGAAACTTTCCCTTTGGTACGCCGGGAGCAACCAAGTATTTTGCGCGGGATGCCGTGACAAGATTAATTGATGGCGAGAGAGCCAACTGCAGAGCCTACATGACCCGTTACATCGAACTGCTGGACTGCGTAAACCCGATTCTTGACGTCGACCAATTCCACCAAGAAGTCGAACAGTATTGGCAAGATCCCAATGCTGTGACTTTGTGTTGGCTCTCGCAGTTCCTCATGGTCCTTGGCCTAGGTTGCTTTGCCTCGGTCGATGAGCCTCACCAAGCAACCGAGTTGATGATGGCTGCAGAAGCCTGTCTGATGCAGACGCCATTCATGTTTCGACCAACGCTCTTAGCTCTCAAGGCCCTGACTCTGATGACAGTGGCAAAGCAGGTGTGCAATGCCACCTGTTGGTCGGTCGATTCTTGCTGGTCGCTTCTGGGATTACTGGTGCGCACGGCCTTCATCTACGGACTACCACAAGAACGAATCGAAGCGGAAGACGAGGTTCTCGACACCAAAGAACGGGATGCGCGCCGGAAACTCTGGTTGACTATCCTGTACCTGGATATCAAAGTATCCATGTGCACGGGCATGCCGCCCCTGACGCGGCCGGATGAGCTGGGTAGCCTCAAGGCGATGCCTGAGTGGGGACAACCTGAGAGTCTCCAGATGGTGCTCTACCAGTCATTACCCACGGTTTTGACCATTCTCGCACAGCTCAACTCGAAGAAGGACCCGATCTCCTATCCGGAAGTGTTGAGATACAACGCCCAGATCCGCGAACTCATGGCCCACGCACAGCGCGTCTGCTCCGGCCAATTGCAGCGCATCACCGTCGACATCTTCCTACGACGGTGTCTGATGGTTCTACACCGGCCGTTTGCTCTCCACAACGAAGGACCCAACATGTTTCCCGAGTCGTACTGGTCATCGCTGGAGTGTTCGCTGGCTCTCCTGATCCACTACCGAGAGCTGTGGTCCGGCGAGGAATGCCAGCGGTTGGATCTAGTTGGCCGGGCCTTCGTCCTCGACTTCTTCTCCGCAGCCTTAACGGCGATGCTCCACGTTCTGAGAAAGGAGGCGCCGTTGGCTAGTGCTACGGGCTTGGGTTGCGACATCCCACCCCGACAGATCATCCTTGATACGTTACGAAGTTGTATTGATATTTGGAGCGGCGAACAGGAGAAGAGTGTCTGTTACCGGACAGGATACAACCTGTTGCTGGCGATTTTGGCACTCCTACCTCGTTCGTCCACGGATCAATGACAATCGGAGTGGGGAGCTTTGCTCATGGGCGAAGGTCCTAGCACGGTGTCCGCTCCCGAAGCAGTGCAAATGTGCCCGAAACGAGGATGGATTTGGCGCTGAGGACGTGGTTTCAACCCCTTCACGCTTTATTATTTTGTTGGTTATTGATCATAGATGGCATGTCAAGATTCGGTAAATGGACACGAGATCATTGGGTGTTTGGAAACTGAGATTTATTGATTTACAGAATTACAGAATTATGCCAATTAGGAGGGCGAAAAGTGCTGGGTATTTACGGAGCATGCCGCAGTGAGGTGCTTGGGAGACTCCACTGCGGCCCTGGGAATTAGGACACGAGCATATATGGTTAGCAACTGATGTAACGGTCATACTAGGAGACATGTATCTATTTGATAGCGACACATGACAGTGAGTATAGAGCGCTCCTGAAGGCAGCGGAGAGGAGAGAAGAACGCGGATGGGTCGGCGCAGTTGGCTGCGACTCTATGGACCCGAGATAGTAGCAAGATGACTCCAGCATACCCTGGATTTAGAGTAATGAAGAGAATAGTTTACTGTTAACGGAGCGGATCACGCTACGACGAGGTTACAGTTGGTCGCGTTAACGTGATGGAGGTTATGTTCCGTCAGGCCATAACCTCGCACGGGCAAGTCCACGTGCGGGCTCGGGGTCCAGCCGCAAGCAGTCAAGAGCCGAGCACGAGTCCGGGGAACGAGTCCAAGATGATGTCGTCGTGGGATGGATGACGTCGCGGATGTGACCCATGATGGGGACAGGGAGTGTGATGATCTCAGCGTGCTTGGGCGGCCTAGTGTGGTAGCGTCTGGGAATGATACCCAAAACACTTTACTTGGCTCACATGGCACAGCAGTCTTGGAGAATACCAGTCACACTCGGGGCAGCAGCTGGTTATGGCACTGCCAGGTTCAGTTGGCGGGCAGGCAACGTTTTCTTCCTTCCCGTCGGTATTTCGTGCAGTCGGGTGCCAACGGTGACCAAGATTCCAGGGTCTTTGTTTGGTCCCAGGGTCTTCCATTTGTTTGGCCCAACGAGATGGATGCAGGTACTGAGCATGTGAGTTCCTTTTGCTGGGGGATACTTGCTCACGCCCAACGATCTGCACCCAGAATTGCCCGTATCGCGATGTTTGGCTGGTCACTTTTCAGGGAGGGATACCCCAGAACCACGTCCCCGCCTGCAGCACGGTGGCGGGGGGTACACGGTAACAGCCACTGCTAACTGGAACTTTCTTATTTCTCTCTGCTGTGACGGGATGTATGATATGATGCAGTGGATGATGCGCTGTAAAAACAGGTCCTGCCAGCCTACGATAGCCCTAAAAGCCTCTCCATCCAACGGCCGGTTTGAATGCTCCGTCCCCTCCATCAATCCAGCTGAGCTCAGCCCCGCCTCCATTCCATTCCTTCTCCTCTGCACATCTCCATCTGCTGTGCTGCTCACGAGGATTTAACCACCCCCTGCGACGCTCCTGGATCTGACTACGACGTCACAAGCCCAGCCCTGATGCTTGAAGCCTCTTGATACTCTTGATCCTCTTTATTCCTGATCGACCGTATTCCCTTCTCGAAGATCACGACCACAGCTTCGACCTGCACTTGATGCTCGCCTTGGGTTCCACGCTTTGAGACGGGTTCGCTCACACGCACACGCACACGACACTCAGAACTTACTCTCCCCGCCGATAAACACACGACACCCTCGCTTGCGTTTCCAGAACATCTCAAGATGGCGTCCGCTGTGGAAACTTCCCCCGCTCATTCGCCTCCTGGCAACCCGCAGCGACCTCGAGGTGAGTTCGCCCTCGCCTCGGCCTTCCACGATGCTACCACAAACAATATGGTGCCATCTACTAACGCAACATTCAACTCGCAGGTATCCTCAAGAACTCATACCAAAAGTCGCCCCCGCTGCCGACCTCTCCCCCGCAGGAACGTTCCCTCTCCGGCAAGGAAGTCACTATCGCCAACACCCAGATTAACGCTGGCCACCGCCGCTCCTCGTCGGGTGCCCGGCCCACGGGCTCTCGCCGCCCGTCCGCCGCCGACCGCCACGACGCCGAGTCCTCCATGCGCCTCAAGTGGGACGAGGCCAACCTGTACCTGACCGAGCAGGAGCGTTCCTCCACCATGAAGATTACCGAGCCCAAGACTCCCTATGCGAAACACTACGACCCGAACGAGGACCCGTCCGACGACGAGGATTATCTGGCGCACTCTGGTTCTCGCCGTGAAGCTCCACGTCCTGGCCGTGAAGATGACATTCCGGGCCTTTCTCTGGGCGAACCGGAGGAGGAGATCCCGGAAGAGGCGCTTAGCGCGCCGTCCCCGGCTCGCAGCGAAAAGAGCGTCCACGTCGAAGACGAGGACAGCGTCGGCCACAGCGCCGAGGAGCTGGCGGGTATGTCGCCCGAGGAACGCGAAAAGCACCACAAATTCGAGCAGCTGCGCAAGAAGCACTACGAAATGAAGAATGTCGCCCAGCTGTTGGGACACCCCGAGGATATGGACGAGGACGAGGATGACGACTCTGCCCCGCCGCCGATGCCCCGCCTACCCAACGGTTCGGCATAGTTCGGGCGCAGGCCAAGTGATGGATAATATGACGATGATGATGCAAAGATTGCATGGATTCTACGGTTTGCAGAGAAGAGGCTCTTCTCCTGGAGTTTTGCGGATACCAGCATGGGGCGTCGGTGCAAGAGGGAAGCTGGAGAGAGACGGCGATCTCGTACACGAGTTCGTCTGCTTTTGACGGTGAAACCTCTCGCGAGGGAGAGGGAACGATGCAATTGGGGGAATGAGTTTTAGCTCGGTGTAGTTCGCGGTAGATGTATATTTGTTTCTCTTAGAATTCAACTTCATATCCATGCCTTTTCGTGCATAGCGTAGACAGGACGGTGATCGTATTCAATGTTGCTCATCGTCTACTTTGTCTCTATCCCAATGCTATGCTTTCATTCATCATGATCCCTTGTATTCTTGACACCATTGCACTGGCTGCTAGGCCTGACATGTTTGTCTGTGCAACCATCTCGAGTTGATGACCTTATAGGAGGCCCTTCCTGGCCAGCTCGACCTTGCGCGCCGCCTCGCCTTCACGGAACCCGCCGCGGGAGACGCAGATGCGCTGACCCTCGGCCAGCTCGAATTTCTCCTGGTGGGCATCCCATGCGCAGGGGCAATGGTGCGGGACGCTGACGCAGGCGAGGGTATCAGGGCATAGGTACTTGTTGCAAGAAGCTAGAACACTCGCAGTATTAGATCAGTCGATAGATTCCCCACAGAGTAGAAACGAAGAACGGGACTGCTTACAGTGCTCGTGGAAGTGGCGGTAGTGGGATGCGTCGCTGGGTGCTTGCTGTTGCTGCTGGTGCTGGTGCTGGTGTTCGTGGCCGCCGCCTTGCTGGCCAAACATCTGGTCGAAGAAGCCGCCGAACTGGGCGTTGGCTATGGAGAGCAGGGAGAGGAGGACGACGAGGTAGCGCATTTTGAAGAATTGATGCGCGGAAGCTGCACAGGTCCAAGGATCAACAAATCTAGAGTGATAACTCCGTCAATAAGATGATGAGAGAGTGCGACTATGCGATAGCACCATTCTCCATGAATGCCGTTCGAATGCGATTGCTGGCCAGATGCATGGGTGCGTTATCGATAAGTCGCTGCGAAGTGCTGACTAAGCACGAAAACTCCGTCCCTGGCAGAATTGCTCGCCAAAGCAGCCCCATCATCGCAGCTCCAGCTCAACCTCAGACCACCACCGCCCGACAAAATAGCCGGCCATGCGGTTCCTCCTCACGCATCGGCCCCTCCTGGCGGCCGTCGCTGGCATTGCCCGGCCGGCCTTTACGCCCGTTGCCCCCCTCGGCGCCCAATTGGCGAATGCCCTCGTGCAGGGCCGACGACATGCCTCGGTCAAGACGCAGGGTGCCTACCGGAAGAAGAGCAAGAGGGGAATTCCCAAGAAGCTGGGTGCCAAGCGTACAGGAGGTATGTCATGCTGGAGCTGGCTGCATTTCCCGGGGGAATTCGAGTGGAAGACGAATTGAGGCTTGGAAGACTGGACGCTGACTGGGAGTGATAGATCAGTTCGTCATCCCCGGCAACATCCTCTACAAGCAGCGCGGCACTCACTGGTGGCCCGGCGAGAACTGCATAATGGGCCGTGACCACACGATCCACGCCATGGCGACCGGCTACGTCAAGTACTACCGCGACCCCGCCCGACACCCTGACCGCAAGTACATCGGGGTCGTCTTCGACAAGACCGACACCCTCCCCTACCCCGTCCACGCGGAGACGAAGCGCAAGCTCAACAAGACCGTCTTTACAATCAAGCCAGCGGCGCCGAAGCCGGAACTGTCACCTTCAGGCATCCCCTTTCAGGTGACACGAGTGGAGGCCGGCGAACCGGACCGCATCCTGAAGCTGCGCAAGGACTATAGTTACCGCGAGGACAACTGGCGGATTGGTCGTCTGGTGCAGACTACGGGCCTGAAGACGAAGCGCTTCCGGACGCGCAAGCAGTGGTTCCGACACCGGCGGTGGAGGCGGGAGCGTGAGCTCGACGGCCAGCGCAAGGCGGATGCGAAGCGGGCGGAGAGCGGTGGCACGGTTAAGATGGCGAAGCCAGTGAGCAAGAAGGCGCTCAAGAAGGCGGCTAAGAAGAATAAGAAGTGATGAAGCAGAATCGGTCAATTTGATGTCTTGGTTTAGAAGGGCGTGACGGCTGTGTTAGCCTCGTGCCGAGCATGTAGGAACATGTGTAGTCTTTGTACAGTAGCCTAAAACGCAATGCTAGAATGCCTGCATTCACTGCATCCTTGAAGCCCTGGTGAACCATAAGGATTGGCTGTTTGTCTTATTATCCATCTATCGCACCGATTGGCCTAAGGCTCTTATAACTGGACCAGGGTACTAAGGAAAGGACTTAGGACTTAGGGCGCGGCAGGCCTTCGAAGGAAAGTACCTTGCACCTAATTTCTGCAGCAAAGTACACACATGCGCCCGCACGAGCATCGCGTCGCGTGTCTCTCATAGAAGCAACTTCGACCTGTATCCTGACCCTCACTCTCAACGACCACGGCTCATCGTTTTGGGAGGGTGCTTACCACGGTGGGGATTTCCTTTGATCTCGCAGGCTTGCTTTACTACGCGCACTTTTTTGTTTCTTTCTTTCGTGCTTGAGCCCTCTCCCCACAGCAGGCGGCAGACTGCATCTTCGCACGCTCACCCAGCAACACCACTCAAGGCCATGGTACTGTACAGCGAGCTCTGGCCGACACCACTCTACAAGATGCAGCAGGAGCAGGCGCCAGCAAAGAGGATCAAGCGCACCAGCTTCTCGCCATGGAGCTCCGGCGTCATGGGCAGCAGCAGCAAGACGGACGGGCCTGCGACGCCCAAGGCGGCGGTCATCAGCCCTGAGCCTCCGCGCATCGTGAGCGATCTCAGCGAGCAGGCGACCCAGCGCGTGCCAAGTCCCTTGAACGGCGCGGCGAACAAAGTCCCGCCCACGCAGCAGGCGACGACGGGCATGCTGGCGAAGCATCCCAAGATCGTGGACATGCAGCAGCAGTGGGAGAAGGGCCAGAAGGCGGCTGGTTCGCCGGGTGGGAGCCCAGGCGCTGAGGCGAGTGCAGGCGGAGGACAGAGTCAAGCAGAAGCGCCACCGGTGGGACAAAGTAAGATTACCTTGTTATTATCCATCCGATACACGGGATGATTGTTTGCTTCCCGGGGCGGAACGTCCATGTCTGACACGTCGTGATAGAACAACCTTCACCAGCGATGTCGTCTCACGCCGCCGCCGTGTCTGCCAGCCAGCGGAAACGGCCCAGCCCAGACAAGCCCTCGTCGGAGCCACCTTCCAAGAAGCCGCAGACGGCGCGTCAGTCACTCCCCGTTACGCAGGCCAACGTGCAAGAATCAGCCAAGATCAAGAGCTCGGTGAGGGCCGAGGCGCGCCGCTTTACGGAGGCAGAGGCTCAGAAGCATCTCGCCGCAGCGAAGAGCGCGAGCACTGTGTCCGCGCCCAGTTTCCTCAGTTCAGTGGCGAAGAAGGCGCCGTTGACGGTGCCCAAGGACAGTGGAACTCCTCTGCCCAAGAAAGCAACTTTGCCGGCACTCAGCCAGGGGGCGTTGTCTGCGCCGAAGAAGTCGGAAACGACTCCTCCGAATCTCCCTAAGAAGGTGGAACCAGCCTGGAAGAATACGGTTCCCGCATCCAAGAGTTTACCCCCGTCTCTGCCCAAGAAGGTTGAGCCGCCCACGCCTCAGACTACGGCCCCTCCGTCAACTTCAACCTCAACTTCAACTTCAACTTCAGAAATGCCGCCTCAGTTAGTAAGTACTGAGTCGGTAAGGACCTCGGGAAAGTCGGCGCCCAAGGTTGGAGAGCCGGTTGTCTCTATACCTATAGCAGAGGGGGATCGGCTTTATTCGTTATTTCCAAGTAAGTATCATATCACAGGATGACCTAGTACCTGTTCCATACTAACCCCCCGCAGCCGCTGATGGAGTACTGCTGGGAGCACGCGGTGCACTCATTCCGAAGAACTACAAGATGCACGATGATCCTGACCTTCCTTATATCTGCCCTGTGCGAGATTGCCGTCGCCTATTTCCTTCTCTCAAAGGCCTCGGTGGACACTTTTCAGCAGGCCACTGCACCATAACATTCAACGATAACGGAGACGGAACCCTGAGCAAAGTGGGATCATACACCAGCCATGGGTCTAAAGGCGCACCAGGCATCGTTGTATCGCGGAATCCTCTTCCGCCTAATGCACCACCCCCGGCCGACCCAGGCCTATCATACTTTGCATCTCATAAGACGCAGACCACGCGGCCGTCTTTAGGTGGAAATGATTCAGACATAGAGTCAGAAGTCAGGGACTATCTGCACCGCTTTCTTGCCACCACCCAGAAAACATACAGGAGAGAGGATGTTCGATATATGATCAACCTACAGCGTAAAAGAAACCTTCCCGATGCATGGATCCAGTACCATCAGAACAGCGACCTGGATGTTACCCACTATGCTTGTGCGCTGGCATATTTGATTGGCGAGGAAGTCATCGGTGAGGAAGAGTGCGACGCACAAACTCGATTCAAAGATCGGCCAACATCACGGCTCTCAACACCGTGCATTAGACTACCTTCCAACATGCACGCAGCGGCTCAGAAAGTGTTCTCTACTGTGCCTTCTTGTGTTGGATGCAGATACTGGAGTCATCTCCAGCGGCAGAAAAATCGATGCGACTGGTCTCCCGACCCCAAGCTCAGCCGGTCGCAATCGGCCGAGGACACGAAGAAGGGCATAGTAGACGTGAAGGGGCCAGACTCAAAGGTAGAGGAGACGATAGAGGACGAGGACGAAGACGAGGAGGTAGTACGGGAGGTCCGGCAGACACGGAGGCGGTTTGCAGCACCGGCTCCAGTTCAAACTCCAGTTCCAGTTCCAGTTCCAGTCAAGGTTCTGCCTCCAGCTGCACCGGCCATCATGGGGAATAACGGCCTGGCCAATACTTCAGGACAATTTTCTGGGTCGTCTATGGAGATGGAGGAGTGGGAGGTTGCACCTGGGAGGGTGATGGACGGGGCTGCTTCGAGTAAGTCAACGTTTGCCCCGGGAGGCTCATCAACTAACAATACACGTCTAGATATTGCCTACTCTAACTCATACCTCACAAGCGGCCAACCCGTCACTGTCTCGGAGGATGTCAGCTTCAACGTGCTCGTCGTCAAGCCCGGGTCTGTAAGCCACTGGAGTGTCGAGGACGACAAGTTGCGTACGGTATCGGTGGCAGCTGGCAAGGTGATAGTTACGATGAGCGGAAAGACATATCGTCTCGGGCCCAACGGCATGTTCATCGTGCGGCCTGGCCAGGCCTGCAAGGTGGAGAATCGGCTATACATTGACTCGGTAATGCACTGCACTACGATTGCGGACTTTTGAGAGACCGTGAATAGGCGATACGGGTCCAGGGAGGGGTTTACTTTAATCTGGGGAGTCTGGGATTGCCAGAGCGCAAAGGGCTTGGCAATAAGGCGCTTTACTCCTCGCGATATACACGGATGGAAGCCAGGTTCTTACTAATTGCAGCAAGGTCATATTAGTTGCTGTCTACCACATGCTGAGACCAGGACAGGCATCATGATTTCTAGCGATTTTATCGGCATTATACAGGAAAAGTTCCCGAGATATCCGACAAGGAGGTAAAATTAGGCATCAATGTGGACTGCTTTGTACAAATTGAAGGCCATGAGCCAAGTGCACACGTGCCGTAGTCACAACACGACCATGTCTCAGTTAGTGGCTGTGGCGGAGTTGGGGGAACGGCCCCCAGCGCCAACCCCGGCCCTAGGCAGTTGAAAGAACAGGTGCGTGTCACGGGGAGTTTAGGCCCTGTATTTAGCTCCAGCTGATGGTCTTTTTGCAGCCTGTTTTGCGGGCTTGTCGTGGTGGTGGGTTGAATGACCTTTTTGGGGTGTGGGTTTTTGTCACCGGTCTTGTGAGGGTGAGATGCTGATGACAATTGCGCGTCGTGGCAGACAGGTTGATTTGAATATCTTTTTTGCAGTTTTGTTTCTGACATCTGGAAGAGGCTTGTATTTTTATTGTATTTGGCCTTGTTTTCTTAACGCAGTCTGCCAACAGTTTAGGGCTGAACTACATCATCGCCATACGCCATCTAACGAAAGCAGTCATCGGACCTTATTATAGAGCAGAGAGTAGCCAGGTTACCGCGATGGATACAGGCAGACCTAGGCCTGAGGGGTCACCAACAGCTCCGGAGTCCTTACTAGAGGTCCTCGCTGGCGATAGAGATTCGGGTGACCGTGATTCAATCAGTGTCAACCCAGGGAGCCCGCCTAGTCCGTTGCCGCCGCTCAGCAACTACACGACTAACAAGAGCGACCAACAAGGCGAGTTACGCTCGGCACCGGCAGAGACATCTACTGGGACGGAGACGGAAGTGGACATCAAGAGAGACATCGCGGCAGACATCGATGAGAAGGAATATGCGCCTCCGCCGCCAACTGAAAGCCCTCGTCCAGCGCGCTTCATTCTCGACCCGGCGGGTGAGTTGACGCATGACAAGACCACCGTCGACATCATCACGGTTCCCTGTCCCGGCGGAGACCCGCTCAAGACATGGAGCCGCGACGCTCTTATGGGCCGCTACTTTGGCCACCCGTCGATGCGCGAGGCCGAGGGGCCGTCGGCGAACACCAAAAGCAGCAACACCAGCACGAGTACCGGCTCGGACCGTCCGTCGCCGTCGTGGGTGCGCCAGGGCATCCGGCGGGAGGCCGACACCGCGCGAATCCTGCTGTACGAGCATCCCACGGCGGTGGACGGGCCGGTGACGCTGAGTGCGCTGGCGGATGCGCTGCTCGAGGAGTTGGCGGAGCTGCGGGCGAGAGAGGATGCGGCGGGACGGCCGGTGGTGTTTCTGGGACACAGCATCGGGGGCGTTGTGATCAAGATGGTGTTAGTGAAGGCGAGTCACAATCCCAGGTTTGAGGATATCTTGCGGCAGTGCTACGGGGTTGCGTTCTTCGGTGAGTATAACCCTTCGTGTTGAGTGTTGACGAGGAATGATGATAAGCTAACCGGCATACCCTCGACTCTAGGAACTCCTCACCAGGGCTCAAGCTACTTTTCCATGCCCAGTCTGGCTTCTAGCATCCAAGGGCTGCTCCAGCTGACATCCCCCTTGCCAACCTGCATCACCGACGAGCTGCGCGTCGGCAATCGACTCCTCCTCCACCTCGACGATGACTTCAAGGCCATCGCCACGGACATGCGCGTGTGGACGCTCTACGAGACCATCGACTCCCGGCTGTCGGGCGCGGGCTCGGGCGACGTGTACTTCACGGCGCCCCTGGCGTCCATCAAGTCGGCCATCCTGGGCATGCGCCAGGAGACGATCCTCCCACTACAAAGCGACCACGCCAACGTGGCCTCGTTCGGCCGCCACAACGTCCACACCATGCGCCTGTTCCTGCGCCAGCTGGCCGCGCTGATCGGCCGCGCCGACGCCTACTCGCGCGAGGACGGCCACTGGACGCTCAACCTGG
The DNA here is from genome assembly GCA_037954315.1 of Neonectria punicea. NCBI lineage: Eukaryota > Fungi > Ascomycota > Sordariomycetes > Hypocreales > Nectriaceae > Neonectria > Neonectria punicea. The sequence continues at coordinate 19,936 of JAZAVJ010000120.1, forward strand.
AGCAGCGCGTCAGCATCGAGGTGCACGGCTTCTTCGAGGATCCCGTCGTCGCGCCGCTGAGCGTGGATGGCACCATTCGGGCCTGGTCGACGCGGTTGCCGCTGAAGGAGTTCCTGCGCAAGGGGCCCGAGGAGTGTCTGGCGGACAGGCTGAACGAGGTGGAGGGCGTGGAGGAGGGCAGGTTTCTGAGGAATAGGGGCAGGACGTCGATGATGGATGTGCCCAGGGCTGCGCCGAACAAGAATGCGCTGGGGATCGACCAGGAGGGAGCTGTTCCGGCGTCTCCTCCGGCGTCTCCCGTCATCAGGCCCGTCGATGCGGCGCCGAGACCGAGGACCGAGTCCGCTCCTCAGCGGGTTCCCGGATCTCCCCTGACGATGCCTCCATCGCGAGCCACATCGCCCCCGACGCGGCACTCGACTCCCATGGGACGTCCCTCGCCCATCGTGCGCCCCAACTTCGACCAAGACCTGATGGTCGACCGCCTCTCGCCGCCTCCACGGGGCCGCATGGGCCGGTCGCTCAGTCGGTCGTTCAGCATGGGCAGCCACGCGTCGCCGTACGAGTACCGAGACTTCCCGCCCTTCTCGCAGCGCAGCCGGAGCACCATCGAGGCCAACTTCAGCGACGACGACGACGGCGGCGACAAGGATGCGGGCCTGGATGCGTCGCCGCGGCTGCCGGACGCGGTCGTTGCGATCCGCAAGGCGGCGAACGAGCGGCAGCGCATCAGCGAGACGGTGGTTGTGGACGACGTCCCGGTTGCGTTCACGAAGCCCGAGGTGGAGGCGAGGAAGTTTGTGTGGATTCATCTTCCGTACAACAACCCGGCGTGGGTGACGGTAAGAGGCGATTCTCAGGGGGGTTTCGTGAGAGTGAGAAAGCTGACTCGGCGTAGAAAATCTTCGAGACGTTGCAGGTGTCGTATCATAGGAACTTTTCGCAGCTGCACAACCTCGACTTCTGGGCGACGAGACATACCCGCGGACGACACTCGCAGCATTACGCCTATTACGCAAAGCCCGGCTGTTACTTTTCTGCGCCGCGGCATAGTAAGTTCAAAGCTGAGTGCCTTGTCTCGAGCAAAAGTGTTGACTGTTTGCAGTGTCACCCAGAGCAAGTTCCTCGAAGAACCAGTCGTTGTCCCCTTCTCCGGACAACGGCACGTACACTTGCCTCTTCCTACCGTACCTCCATTTCGACTCGTACAAGAAGCTTCTGAAGCGTCGACAGGCCATTCTCCAGCGTTTGCGCCATGGGAGAGCACGCCCGATCCCAGAGGACGTTGCAAAGTCGGATTCGCTCGAGGTCCAAGTCATCTGGGAGTTTCTGGGCAACGATCCGCCCCTGAACTGTCGTCGTACGTTGGACCAGTACGGGTACCCGTCGCTCCGGGACACGAGGTCGCGAGATGACGATCAGATGCTGTACAAGCTCACCAAAGAGCGTGGGCAGATTCCGGGGGAGCATGCCTGGTTGGATAGGCAAGGGTCGACAGGTAGTGCGGAAACAGGTGGTAGCTCTAGTAGGAGGTCAAAGTCGAGCAAGATGGACGGCGAGCAGAACGAAGAGACGCCGCAGGAGGATGTGCTGAACGGGAATGTGTTGATGGTGGATCAGCTCTGGCTGTGGGCGATTGATTCCCGTGAGTTGCGGTCTCTAGTTCCTGGGATGCAAGGCTAACCTCGCAGATACCCTGCTTTCATTCTTCCCGAAGCGAGAAGGCGATGCCATCGAGGGCCCCTTATACCAGCAGGCAGATCTCCGGGACAGCATCTTCAACGAGGTCAACGTAGATCTCACGCGACAGTGCGAGAATGCCCTGGATCTTGCGGCTCTCGCGGCGCTGCATGCTGTGACTGTGCTGCTCGACCGGGCTTCACACCCGGATTTGGAGGTCTTTCGCATCTTTGAGGAGGCCATCAGCGTATTGGTGAGTATCAAGGTCACAGGCATATCACTTGCTCACAGGTTCGCTAACGAGATACATAGACTGAGAAGCTCACCTCGTCCCTGAAGAACTTCCGCGCCGAGGGATTCCGCGACAAAGCAGTTGCGTTCGAACCCGTGGAGAACAAGGCACGGTCAATCCGGGCCCGTCACAAGGAAGAAGGCGAGCGCGCCGAGGAAGACCACCGCGACAACACGTCTGCGCTCCTGGAGCTACGGGACATTGAGGACGAGCTGCTGATCCTGCTGCACCTGTTCGAGCGGCAGTCCAAGGTCATCAGCGCCATGCACGCGACCTACTCCCGTCCGGAGATGCGCGAGCGCACGGCCAACGGGCGTGTCTTCCTCAGCGAGGCCCTCAAGAAGCTCGCCGAGTACATCCACCAGACGCAGGAGATGATCCAGCGGGTGCGAGACACGCGCAGCGACTACGACAAGCTGCTGCAGATGGTGCAGCGCCAGGCGCAGGTGGACGAGGTGCGGCTGAGCCGGCTGCACGCCGACCTGGCGAGCGCGCAGAGCCGCAGCGTCATGATCTTCACCACCTTCACCGTCATCTTCCTGCCGCTGACCTTCTTCACGGGGCTGTTCGGCATGAACACGCGCGAATGGGGCGGCGAGAACAACCTGCCGCTGCGCACCATCGGCGCCATCTCGCTGCCCGCGAGCCTGCTGCTGGTGGCGGCGTCGCTGGTCGTCGCCTGGAGCACCACGGCGCGGCGCTTCTTCCGCTGGCTGAGCCGCGGGTACGGTCGAGCGGCCAAGTGGCTGTGGGTGGCCGCGTGCGTGCCGGTCGCGAGGACGGCGGCCGGGTGGATGCCCGCGATGCCGCGCCGGGGCGGGCGGGCCGGGGCGGAGCGGGAGGCGCGGGATCGCGCGGGGCTGGGGCAGGAGGCCAGCGATTTCTGGGAGCGGCATCGGCTGGAGCGGGAGAGGGGGTATCACGTCCCGGAGAAGAACAGGCGGAATGTCGTCGGGGCGAAGGGGAGCTGGAGCCGGAGGGCGAAGAGTTTGGTTAAGGAGGAGAAGGGAAGGGGGTGAATGCATTCGTCAGATAAAAGTTGTATCCCTCTCCTTTATGGCCTTGGTTTATTAGACGTTGCTTGCCTCAATTTCGATGACATAGCACTTATCTAGTCTCAAGTATTGTGTGGATGATCTAACACCGATCATGTCTGTCCACTTGTCGTATCTCTAAGGGACACAAGTTGAAGGTAAATGCTGCCGGTCTACCTATTCTTTCAGAATTGATCCTTGAGCGGCTCAGAACTTGCAAGTGAAACACAAAATAGTGGATGAATTGTATGCTTCTTCGGTCAACCATTCAATATTCGGCATGTCTCGACGTTTCTTATTCTCAACATTCAGCAATCTCCGGCCTCAAAGGGGGCAACGATTGGGCAATTACATCTTGTCACAGGGCCATCGGTAATTACATGGAACGCTCCCTTCGCTCATCGCCCTGCTTCTCTTTTTGCTTTTTCCCTTCTAGTTTGTTCCATATGCACGACATGGATTCAGCTCCTCGCCTCATTTCCGCCGTCAGCGTCTGTGAGACCTCGCTTTTCTGTCTCGTCAATGCCGGAAGCTCGCCTTCCTTCCGGCCGAGCCCAGTTCGTCATGTTGGATTCAGAAGCAACAGAGAGTCATGCTCGGCGTGAGTGAGAAATACGTCAGCCTGGATGTGAATGTACAATCGCATCGGCGATTTAGGCGCCTGCGTAGCATGCAACCGGCATGATAGTTATGCGGTGAGCCGTATCGTCGGCCGAGAAGAGTCTGCCGACTGTTGAACGCCGTCTGCAGCATCCAGGACTCATTCCCTCTCCCGATCCGATCTTATTGATTGCTCCCGGAAGACCCTGTCTCGCTGGCTTCCCCGCTGGTAGGGATTGCCCAGCCACAATGTTCCGATGATGTGCGTCATGTCATGGAACACAGCACCGGACAAGGAACAAGGACCGACGAACGCGGCCTCTTCGCTCTCCAAACCCACACGCGGAATGCATCTTCGTGGGGTAGCAAGCCTCACAACTGCCGGCAAATGGTAGCACCCGGCCATTCCCGCCCTGATACGATATCGTGTCGCCGTGTGCGTTGTGCAGCTCATCCGGGGTCATCCATGTCTCTTACACGACCTAGACGACAATCTCTCGGCGGACACGCCAGCCGACAGGTCAATGTTGCATATTATGTATATATTATATGCCGCAGATTTCCCCAGATGTAACGGGAACGGACCGGAAGCATCACACTAGGGATGGACTGCATATATGCCTGCGTTCCCCGTCCGGTTCCTCTTTGAAACCCAGACACGCACGTACTTCGTAAGAACGATACCAAAACACCATGGCCGACGTTCCGCGCTTTGCTGCCGCGACCAAGTCCTCCAACCACCGGACGAGCCCCGTACGAAAGTCCCTTCCCGAGCGTCCTCCGACGCCCACCCGGTCTGGTCGGCCCGGAACTCCCACCAGGGGAGGCCGACCGACGACACCGACGCTTCGGCGCCGGGGTTCCAACGCGACGCTGGGCCGCCGTTCCTCGACGGCGTCGCTGAACCAGTCTGAGGGACCCGCGACCCCGAATAGGAAGAAGATTGAACCAGTCAAAGCGAAGCCCAAAGAGCCGAAGCCAGAGACGAAATCGGAGAAAGGGCCGGAGACGACGCCGGAGAAGAAGACGGAGCCGGAGACGAAGCTGGTGAAGACGCCGGAGACGGAGCCGGAGATAAAGCTAGAGAAGAAGACGGAGCCGGATCGCCCCGCTACGCCGCCCGAACCCCTAGCGGCCGTACCCGAAAGCCCGGAGATCGAAGCACCCATCCTCAGCGTTCCCAAGCCCCGATCCCGACAAGTCTCCGGCGCCAACACCGGTAGTCCGAGGGTGGTGACGCCCCCATCGCGACAGGTCTCAAGCGCGCCCACTACAATTACTCCTCGAGGCGCCACGCCTCGGTCGCGGCAGGTCTCCGGAGTGACTACTGTGACTGCTTCCGAGACTGCGACGACCCAGCCGTCGAGTCCCCCGGTCGTGGCTCTAGCGCCAGCCGTCAACACTGCGCCGACGGTCGGGTCTACTCCTGCCGTTGCCCAGCGTCCCGCGACTGCACGAGTCCCGAAGGGTTCTCGTACCCCGGAGATCGTCTCCGCTCCGACTGCTGCTGCTCGGCCCGCCGTAATTTCCGCTCCCAAAGTTGCATCCCGTCCTTCCGTGGCGTCTCGTCCGGAAGCCGCGCCTCTTCCGGAGCTTGCGTCTCGCCCGCGGGTTGCCCGTCGCCCTGAAACTGCCCCTCGTCCGCACGCTGCTCCCCAGCCAGGAGCAGCCCCGGTCCCCGCCTCAGCCCGTGTCCCGGCTCCCGGCCCGCTCCCCGGCGTCGCGCCGGCGCCGGCTGCTGCTCCTCTGCCGGCCCTTGCACAACTCCCGGCGATTGCCCTAGCCCCGACCATTGCGAGAGCTTTGATCACGGCTCTGGCTCCCTCGACTGCTGCAGCACCTCGAAGGGCCTCTGCGCCTGGCTCTGCCAAGGCCCCGAAGATCGTTCTAGCTTCCTCTCTTCCCGCTGAGAAGGTTATCGCGCTGCCGCCTGCTCGCCTCCGCTACTTGTACGGAGCGTAGAGTGGCGATGCGGTCTTGAAGGTCACGATGGTTTGGCGGCTTGGACTCACTCTAAATTGACTGAAAGTGGTTGTGGTATCCGCCATACTTACAATGTTCAAACGTTCCATCCTTAGCAGGGAACGATGAACAACCCGAGGCAATGCACCATAAACCTTCATGCATTGTATCACAACCATGAGGCGATTGCTTTCTTCCGGTGTCACGATGATGAGCATTCTTTTCCGGTTTTCTGCTATTTCTGTACGGAGCACTGGGTATCTTGGTATTATATAATATGATTTGTGTGTTCTAATTGAGACTGAGCCAATGACGTTTGCCAGAGCACGCAGTATTCTTCGTGTGGTAATATCACTACCAATTCAGTCTGCATCCAATTGTGCTGAGGTGAGATTTCGTTGGTCAGTCGCCGACTCTTCCGAGCTGCCTTTCTCTGTCGACCAACATGGATTGTCGATTCAAATAGCACCATGATGTGCTCTTTACATGGTATGATGATGACCGGGGTTCAGCTTGGCATGATGGACCCCTGATGGTATAATGATCCCTCGCTGCAGGTCGACGGGTTAGGAACTGCCTGGTGCCATTCATCCCGTTAACCGAACGAGGTATGATCCAAGGAAGACTCACTCACTCACTCACCCAGTCATTCAAGACGTAAGAAAAAGACAGAGACGACGCTTGCTCCGTAGTAGGGTTCGTCTGTGTCATGGCTGGGCTTCTGCGTCCAGGGTTCAAGGGCGCACACCAGCCCAACCATTGCTTACTTCATTGGACAGCTATTCGTACACTCGCATCCAGGTCCTGCAACCCTTCGGCCTTGTGATCGTCGCTAGCGGGCGGGGAAGACGGATCAGACGCCCGCTACAGGTCGACCGGAGACATGGCGTTGCGCCTCAACCCCATTGACGTTCGACCCAAAATGATCCTTCATCATTGAACTGCCCTTTAAGAACTCGATGACTCCACTCTCGTCTCGGGCCCGTAATCTAAAGTATGCATAACTTGGTTGTTGATTACCGAGTCACATCGCGATTGACTTGTTTCGCCTCCTCCACTTCCCCGAGCCTTCGTACAGAGCATCATTATCCGCACGCACAAGATGGCGCACCAGGATCCCATAGAGCACGATCACTTAGGCACGGGACATATTGCCGTGGTAAGTATTTAGGTCTATGCATTCTCCTTCTCGTATTTCCGTCACGAACTCTGAAGCCACGAAGGTGCCTGTGGTAAGAATGAGGCGTTATGGCACCACACGGAAATCATCAAACAGAGGTCTACAAGGGTCCAAGATCACAACCACTCAGCCCAACCACCACATTGCGTCCAGCAACGTCGAATTATACCCAGGAGCAATTCTTTAAGCAGGTCGAAAGCTGACTCGGACTAGGATGATGCCACCAACGATAATGACTCCGCGTTAGGAGTAGATTCGTACGTTGCTCTCGGCGCCTGACCCCTCGTGACCTCAATGCCACCAACGGTGCTAACACACCACCAGATGGGATGAGGACGACACCAAGTCACTTTCTTCGTCCGTGTTGAAGTATACGTGGGAGAACGGTCGTCGATATCATGCCTATCGGGACGGTTCATACTGGTAAGTCCGTAGCCCATTGTCTAAGACTGCGACTGAACACAGGATCAATCAGGGGTCCGAATGACGAGCGGCAACTGGACACGGAAGACTTCATGTGAGGGCCCTTTTTGCAGCCATTTTCACTGAGACCAAATAATGAGTGGTTAGGCACTCCATGTTTCTGACAATCCTCGATGGCCGATTATACCTCGCGCCCATCCCCAAGAACCCACAGGTGAACATCGCAACTCACTATCATACGTTGTATTGACTTACTAGCGTTTGTAGAAAGTGCTTGATGTCGGCTGTGGCACGGGAATATGGACCATGTAAGCATATTTCACTTCCAATCAACTCGATTGAACAGCTAACCCCATGTAGAGAGTTTGCTCAACAGCACGAGTCCGCAGAAGTGATTGGTGTCGATCTATCTCCAGTGCAGCCAAGTATGGTAGGGCACCTATATCTTCAGTACCTTATCCTTGAGGTCTTTGCTTACTGTCTTTTCTAGGTACCGATGAACGTAAAGTTCGAAGTCGACGACGTCAATCTCGAGTGGACGTACCCCAGAGACAGCTTCGACTTCATTCACATCCGCATGCTCACGGGCTCCATCAACTCCTGGCCCGACTTCCACCGAAAAGTCCTTGACCACCTGACACTCGGAGGCTGGGTCGAGCAGGTAGAGCTCAGTGTCAAGACCAAGTCCGACGACGGCACCGTCACGCCCGATATGCCTTTCTCCAAGTGGGAGCACGTCTTCACCGTCGCCGGTGAACAGATGGGCAAGACCTTCATGGCCTGCGAGATCGCTGCCGACTCCATGCGCCAGGCCGGCTTCCAGAACGTCAACGAGCTTCGTCTCAAGCTACCCATCGGCCGCTGGCCGAGGCATGAGACGCTGAAGATCTGGGGGACGTGGTGTCGTGCGTTCCTGGCGGACGGTCTGGAGGGGTTTGGACTCAGGATGATGACAAGTGTCCTAGGCGTGAGTAGAACCCAGTGTGTTTTGGCACTGAAGACTGTTGAAACTTGGAGATTTCGAGCTCACAATTTGCAGTGGACGTACGAAGAGACACAGGCATTCTTGGCCGATATGAAGAGACATCTCATGGACCCGAAGATTCACGGATACGTGGAGATGTAGGTACCCATTCCATGCCCCAACGACCTTTCTTGGTGTTTACAAGCTCTTAGGGTTTTGGCATATGGGCAAAAGCCCATGGGGAAGGCCCGACCATTCACAGAATGAGATTCGAAGAAGCAAAATATGCATTATGAAAGAGTAAAATCTGCGGGCCTCTTTTTTGGCTGTCATGCCATAGAACCCAAATGAAAGCCGGGCATAACTCGGAATAGTTCATGGAAAAAGGATGATCAACACAGACTTTTTATTACAAACTGATTCCTGACCTTTCACAGTCATCCTAAAAGTCCTCTTCGTTGACTCTTTAGTATGTACATCATAGGCTCCTGGATCGCCTACACAACAACTCGTGTCTACTTAGCTTGGTCTTTGTTCGAGTCTGTTTCTTCGCTCTTGGCATCAAATGTCGTCTCTTGAACGTTCGAGACCAACCGCCGTCCCGAATGATCGTGCGATGCATCCCACGCCTCCAGCTCCGCGACTGGCACCTTGATCAGGCTCTGGCTCTGCGCACCATCTTCGAACTCAAGAATCTCCTGCCGGATCTCGTAACCGCGCAACTTGGGGATTCCCACGGTCCAGAGCCAGTGGTAGATACCGCAACCAACCAAGCTAAATAATCCAAAGTCAGCCGTGCTTGAGATACCAGGGGTAAATTTAGGAGACACTTACATTCCCAAACCGGTGGCAGCGTATGTCGCGTACCAGAAGCTCACGTCGCCAGAGTATGGGCCACCGTCCGGTGGGTACCAGGGCATGACCAGCAGATAAATATTCTTGATGATGTTGAAAACGAGAACCCAGTCCCACGCCTTGAAAGTAGGAGCATGGAGGCCGAGGCGCTTGCGGCGACGACGGACAATCATTAGGCCAACTGCCATGATAAAATCAAAGAAGGCAGCCGGGAAGACCTTGAGATCAGTAACTGCGGACATGTATCAGCATCACTCACGGAACATTCAACTATGAAAAGACGTACTGAAGTTGAACGCGTCACCGGCGGGAGGGGCGATGATCATTATTATCGTAATAATCCACTTGGCAAAGTAAGGGCCCAAAGCAGTTCCAAAAGGTCGCGTAGACGCCCAAAACCGAGGCCAAGGAAGTACGCCTTGTCTGTCACACACCGTTGTTAGTCAAGACCAGAGTGCAGGATATCTACTAACCTTCCGCATTCTCGAATAATACGAGATGTTCCGAGAAGGACGGCGATCAGATTCCCAAGGGCACTGAACGCGATAAGCACGTTAAGGCCCCGAGACGCACGGCTAGATCCAAACACGTTATTAAAGAACAAAGTTGCCGTCACTTGGCTGGCCTCCATAATGTCGAGCTTAGGAACTAGTTGATGGATTGGTTAGACGCCTAAAACCATAGCATGGGAGGCGGTTGAAGGACTTACTGGCAGCATAATAGGCAACAATCGTCAAAAGGTAAAGCGCCGTTACAGCCAGAAGAGCGATGATGCCGTTCTTTCGAATTTGCTTGACAGGGTTCTACAAGCGCTATTGTCAGTAAACTGTCGTGAGTGCCCTGCATTTTCCGCTCTCACCTTGACTTCATTGACGACGTTGAAGGCGTTTTCATAGCCAGCGTACGAGAAAATGATTTTGTAAAGGGCGTTTGTCATTCCGTATGGCGTCGCTTTCCCCTCGAAAGAGTTTCGGAAGTTCTCCTTTGGGTTTTCAATGGACGTGTGTCCTCCAAGTACCGCGAAGCCGGTGAAGGTGATGAATAGCAAAGTGAGGACCTTGACGACTCCGATTCCGTTTGAAAACCAATAGGCGTACTTGGTGTTAAGAGCAACCACTATTTCTAATTAGCATCGCCAGGAACGTTGTGTAGTTGTGTAGACTAGTGGTGCGTACAGAGGACCGCTAGGGTGTAGCCAGCAATGGCAACACCCTTCAGCTCCCATGCTGTGGGCTCGTGAGTTCCGATGGCAAACAGATACTGCGCAAACACTTTGATCTGTTAGTAGGCTCGCTATCCACGATGAATTCATGTTCTTACCAATAGCGTTGCCACTGCTGAAGGATAGGACCACGCTCTGGAACGCAAACGCAGTCGGGAAGAGCCACTTTGGACGCGGAAATGCCTGTTCCAGGTAGACGACTTCAGATCCAGAGCGGTTGGGGAAGTAAGACGCGAACTCCAGATAAACTGAGAATGCCGTGATGGACGTAAGGAATCCGAGAGCCCAGTATATCAGACTCAGCCCAATGCTGCCTGTCCCGTTCAAAATGCTCGATGCTATTCAGTGTTAGAACTCAACCCCGACCACGCCATTTTAGCAACCGCAACGTACGGGTTGAGAAGATGCCAGTTCCAATCATCTTGCTGATGTTCAGAAAGATGATGGTAATTGGTCCCACGGCGTATCCCAACGGGGAGTCAACCTCGATAGGCGCGCCGATCGCATCCTGGTATGAGACTTCGGAGTCGTTGCCCGCCTTGGCCGCGACATAGTAAACGCTGCCGTCCGAAAACTCTTCCGCGTTGTTGTTTGATGCCTCTTGTCGTCCTCTCTCCTCCGCTTCGGCGGTGTCGCCTTGCCGGTTGCTGAACGGTCGACGCCAGAACGACATTGTAAGGTCGCTAGGCGCTCCTCGGCACTATCTTGACTGGGGGTCTTCGAAGGAGCAGTCGAGATGCACTGCAATGTCAGGATTCACCACAGGGGTTATGAGCGTCTAAAACATAGTCTATATACGATTCCTCTACTGCGATAGCTTGAGACACACAGACCAGCTATCTATCCCGATGACGAGACCGAGCAGCAAGATGGCATACTCATACCCTGAAACCACCCCTATTGGAAGCATGAATTGACTTTCAATGTTTGACAAGTAGATGGGGCCACTGTTGGTTCATGGTAACACTATCATCTCCCTTTTAGATTCCGAGCGGGATAAGAAACAGCGGGATACCCATGGAACACGCGCGGCCAAGGACATGTCTTGATCCAGGGTACATATAACGCAATCGATCAACCCTCTCTAGGAATTAGCAGCTGCCCGATTAGTAGTACTAGCCAGGGTTCACCGAAAAGACGATGTTCGAGACTGTTCAGGGTCACTTCAAACCTGGACCATAAATTATAGACCGCAATAGCATACACGACGGGCCCTTCACTCTTACGTAGTAGCTTATAGCCAGTGCCAGAGCGCCCTGGTTCGTAAGCTGCATTTCCCGGATGCACTAGACTTTTCCATAGAAAACCCATCTAGGAACCCTGGAATCCCCAGAGCGAACTCCTCGGGGACAATATGTCGCCATATCTCTAGCGTTGATGTGATTGGATCTGCCGACCGGGGAGGCCAGCCGGCCCGATGCGCGACATCCCCGAGAGCTAAAGTTTAAGCCAAGATTTAGATGTAACCAATTGATATCGGGTTTCCTTGGGTTGTATGGATCCTAGTTGGTCAGAGATACCTGGGGTTAACGATGCGTCGTGGGGGTTGCAAGGGTTAGTACCACTCATGAATCGTACAGTTGGCCGCGAACAACGATCACAGGGGTATACGAGTCCCGATGGTTGCCGGTCCTGTGGGACTCTACATGATGAGTTTTTTGTTCTGTTCTGTTCTTTTCCTGGTAAATTACTCGAGTCACCTTCCATTCTCGTTCGTTGTGTCGGAGTAAACAGGTACGCCAAGAGCTGCAGAACGCTCAGCAACTCGTATCCACCTGTTAAGCATTGGGAGACTTGTGAATGTGAGATTGAATGTATTTTTTGTAAAACTGGTGCAAATCCTTGCTCAGGCATACTTGACATTTTCTCCATATCGGCCGTACCCTACCCAAGGCCCGGTGACCTCGGAACCACGGAAACTTAGAACAGCCGAGTCCACGCAACTCCCTTCATGCTCAGGCCTGAGTCTTACCAACCCTCTGGGCGGCATTGACATTCGACGCATCACTACTGCTCCTTATAGCAGGTTCAAGCGGAAAGACTGTCTTCTCGGGCGTCACGCCTTCGTACAGGTTGTCCCACCGCGGCTGGAGCGCCTCTGGTGTCTTCCAAGCAAGTTCCGGGTCACGAAGCCACAGACGGACGAGATGACGCCTAAGAAAAGAGTCAGCCTGTTGAATTCTTACAACATCCCCCTCTTCTACTTACTGTTTCTCTGGCGAGTCCTTGAATCCTCCGCGTGCGTGGAAGATGCTCAGGTTGTTCACGAACTGGATGTCCCCCTTGTGGAAGTCCAAGGATGCCGCATACTTCTCAGCTAGGAAATGTAGCGTGTCCAAAGCTTCTGCCTGTGCCTCGGTGATGGGAGGAATGTCCGCGGATCGTGGAAGACCCCAGTATCCCGTGAACTGACGACGGGCGTACTGGATGATGAGCCGTTCGGGGGTCTCAGAGGTGACGGGCTGGTGGTGCACCAGCGGACGAAGGGTATATCGCTTTCCAGCTCTACCGAACCTGTTTTCAAACCATAAGTTCATGCTCTCTTCTGCTCAGTTCCGCAAGTGAACCCACTCGTCAGATGCCCATGGCTCTGCTAGCGTTCGGATGAGGTCCGGCCTCGTGCTCGCCAACTCATTATACACCTGCCAACTGCTTGACAGGTAACTCTGTCCCCCCTCTGCAGCTTCGCCGAGGGCAAACAGTGCAATGACATCGCCGGCATCAGTATGAAAGACTTGCTTCTCGGCTGTGTACGCAGGGGCGCCAATTCGTTTCGCATCGACCTCTCTGCTGATGTCCTTGATGTGCGAGACAACGACGTCGGCCGGTTGGCCTTGCCACAGGTGATCTTGGCGGCCGCGAACGGGGGCAATGTGAGAGGCCAGCCCGGCATAGACTATGATGTTCTCTTCTCTTGTGTACTTGTCTACGGGAACTCCGCGGACGACCTTGAATCCGTGACCTTGGTGAATTTCGCGGGAGATAGCACGAAGCGAATCGTGGAGCTTTGGTAGGACAAATGTCTCTTGGCTGATTTGACCCAACGGCACATTCAGAGCTGTGACCTTTGTTTAATACCAAGAGGCGGTTTGAAGACTGAGGTGCATGACTTACCCTTGAAACCCTGAAGTGCTTCATCGAGTTCCTTGAGATCAGCATCAGTCAGGTGATAGTTCCAGTCGTACGACTTGGCCAAGTCCCTGCCATCCCAGACCAGATCCGAGACAAGCTTCTCCGGATACCCGGCGGGTAGGGTCTTGTCAAGCTTCTCCGTCTCCTGGCGTCGCTTAACCCGAGCAATGTAAGCGTCGTGGTTTGGTGTGTAGGCAATATCGGGCTGGCCAACAGGCCCGACAGGGACAGGTGGTTGGACTGCCGCGGCTGACATTGCAAGGATCAAGACAGAGTTTCTGTGCGAGAGAAAATCACTGTCCAAAAGCTGTGCTAGTAAGGATGTGTCAAAGGGTTAAATCTAGAATACCAGCGGTACAAGGGCCGCTATTTCATACTTGTATTCTCACAGGCCATGTGATCACCATACGCTTACTCCGCAATGTTGCAATGCGGGATGCATATTACTCTGGGGTTCCGTTACTCATCAGACGTAAAAGAATCGATTCCATTTGTTGGCTCCTCTGAAATCGATGTCGCCATCCGACCCCCTCATGCTGTGATCGGGTTGCATTGCCGTACTGGCGCCGGCATATCCATGTCAGCAAATTGATCGACAACAATATAGGGCCGACATGTGTAGAAGCGTTAAATCATGGAATCAAATGCAGGGTTATATCAAGCCCGGCGAAAAAGGGTTGAGCCATAATTTGGGTTAACATTCAAGACACAGAGAACTCTTTTAAAATACCAGGATTGCAGGCAGATAACAAAGCCAGCTGGACCAGAAACTAAAATCAATAATCAAGGGTATATCTAGAAAGCGTCAGAAAATGAAAACATACGTCAAGGAGATCACCCACCTCCATATCTAGTTTCAATCCTCCAGCGTAAAGAAACTCACAATACTGATATGCAGAATCAGTTATGCCTTCGGCTCCCTAGCCAAGCACCAAGCGTCATGGAAACGTGCACAACATTCCATCGAGGTCCGTCTCCAAAACAAACAAAATTCGATGCGAGGGTCTCAAAGAGAGGTGCAAAAGCCTTCAACGCGGTCTCAGAACCACGGCCCTCCACAATATCCTGTAACTGAACCAGCTCTTCAGCTGTGAGGTGCTGTCTCATATAAGTCTCTACCTCTTGAGGTTTTCTCCACCATTGAATGGCCTCGTTCTTCTCTGCATACTCCTCTTTGATCTTTTCGTGTACCTCGGCTATGGCGTCATTGTCTTTGTAGAAGTCTTGCACGTACATTCGCTCAACGTATCCCTTCTTTCGAAATTCCAACCTCGCCTGCGCAAGAGATAGCAGGAAGTCCCGGTCGGTAAGATGCTTGGAGTGGTTGAACATGCGATCCAGTCGATTTTTGTCCGAGGGAGCAGGTGTCTCCAGGCCCTTGGTCTTCTTCCACAAAGAGACAGCGTAATAGGTGCAAGCCCAGTAGAGACAGCCGGCGATGGTGAACAATCCATCGCCAAGAAACGCGACCACATCTGACGGTGCATCGTATATCCGGACTACACGGTCTGCATCAAGCCAAATTTGCTGGCTCAGCATGAGAAGTGACGTATTATCCAGAGAGAGAGATTCAATGCTGGTTTCGGTTTGATTTTGGGATATCCATTGCTCCGACGGCATCTCGAGTAATGAAGGGTGGCGAATCAGTGAATCCTCCACGCTATCTTGCAAAGGAGAAGCTTCTTCCAGTCGTTTTTGCTCAGTTTCATCCAACTCAGCAGTCACAGCGGCTTCTAGAATTGCCTCTTCGAGCTGCTTTCCTCGACGCTCGCCGCTTGATGCCGCCCTGCTGATTTTCAGGATGGCATTTTTCAGCCTCTGATTCTCTTCCTGGAGGCTCTGAAATCTGGAAGCGTGTCGTTTGCGATATTCTCGTTGGGCTATTCTGCCACGTTCGCGCTTTGACTAAAGAGAGTAAATTAGTTGGGATGCATAACTCTTTCAATCGCAGTTTCGACATTCAGGAGTCAAGACCAACAACCACCATCGACAGGGACCGGGAGCAAGGATACGTACAGGCTCAGCGGCATTTCTTGACTGAGGCTCAATTGGCGGGGACATCGCTTAGTTTTGCCCAGAGAAAGTCGACCAGAATATCAACGTTATTTTTCAAGGTAGTGAGGGAACAATAACGTTGATTGGAGATGACGTGGTAGACGATGTGGTGGGCAACGTTATACAAATACTCCGGACCAGGGGTGATAACGTTATGGCCCAAGTCGTGATTAATAATTCACCATTTACCCCACAACGCCGGCAACGCGAGCGTGCTTACTAAATCACCACAACGTCGTGAAAACAACACCATCATGATGAACCGGACGAAATCCTACAGAATTAACGTTGACGGATGAATCGATAGATGAAATCCTGGAAAATCAGCGAAGGGCCAGGGAGTCCCCTTGTTGCGGCTAGAAACGACGTATCAGATGGAACTGACGGATCTCCAACTCAGGTTGATATATAAACCGAAAGTGCTGGCAATGAAAAAGTATGCGAACCAAAAGAATCAACAGGACCTAGATTCAGCTTCATTCAATCAGACCAAATACACAAAGGAATTCGAGATCATACCCTACATACACTTCCCCAAATCCGAACAACAAAATGTCGTCTAAAACCGAGCTCAAGAACATCCACCAGACCACTTACCCGGCCATCTCTCCAAAGCGTCCGGAACTTTCTACCAAGGGGAAGAATGCCTTGATTACTGGTGGCGCTTCGGGCATTGGTGCAGCCATCTCCAAGTCCTTCGCCGAGTCCGGCATCGCCAATCTGGCCATCCTAGGGCGAACGGAGAAGACCCTCCAGGAGCAGAAGAAACAAATCGAGTCTCTTTACCCGGAGACTACTGTTTGGATCTATGCTGTTGATGTTGCCAATGGAGCGGCCACGACCTCGGCCGTCAAGTCGTATGCCACGTCTATCCACGGCAAGATTGACATCCTGATTGCCAACGCCGGATACATGGCTGCTTTGGGCTCCGTCACCGAGTCGGATCCCAAGGACTGGTGGCTGGGCTTCGAAATATCCGTCCGGGGAAACTTCAACCTCCTCCGAGCCTTTCAGCCCGTTGCTGCCGAGCAGGCAACTGTCATTCAAATCTCCACTGCCGCGGTGCACCTCCCGTACATGGAAGGCTACTCCAGCTACCGGGCCTCCAAGATTGCCGCTCACAAGATGTTCGAGTATTACCAGGGCGAAAACCCCAGCTTTACCGTTATTCAGATCCACCCTGGTCTCATCGCCGGAACTGAGATGACGAAGAGATTCGGGGCCTCGGTCGAGGAGTGGGGGTTGGCCTATGATGACGCTGACCTGTCTGGGGATTTCGCTGTTTGGGCTGCCAGCGAGGAAGCTAAGTTTCTCAGTGGCAGGTTTGTCTGGGCAACTTGGGACGTCGATGAACTCAAAGCAATGAAGGCTGAGCTTGAGGCGGATAAGACCAGATTCACTCTTGGGGTATACAACTGATGGCCGGGTGACTTGGATGACATCGGGTCGCTCTGCTCATATGGAAGCTCAATAGGGAAATAACAGGCAGAAGGAGCTTAATTCCTGTTAATAAACATTTGACCAGAGAAGTTGTTGTTAGTTAGAGTCTGAATCTAAACGAAGCACCCTCCAAAGTCCTGTTGCTCATATCGCATTCCCCGTTTATCCTGTAGCCTGATCTCGATCCCAGTGCATCGACATATCTCAAAGAGCTCCGTTTAAGTCCTTAGCATCGTCATTTCTTGCCAAAGTTCCTAATCCAATTCAGTTTGTGTGTCTTGACACCCATGGCCCGCCCCTCGCATAAAAGCAAAATGCGTGGAACATCGCGCACCTCTTTTTCCCGCTTACTTTCTCGTGGATTGGTTCGAAAATGAAGAGTCGTCCATTCGGTATGGGTCCTGTGGTTGTTGTTGAGGAAGAGAAGCACCGCGGTGGATGCCGTATCTCTTGAAGTAACGGAAGTTGTGCCATGAGGCGACAGAAGTCCAAAACGCAGCGGCTCTAAAATGTGACGGAACAGTTAGCTTCCCTAAAAGTTCAACTAAATACTGTGACAAGACATACGTTAGGAAGAATCCTACAAGGGCGACAAGCCAGATCATGGCGCAGTTGGCACCCTTGCAGTATCTGCTGATCCCCATAAAGGCGAGGATCACGACTACAAACCAGAAGAGGATCTCAAGTGTGTTGAGAATAGCATATGCCTTTAGACTTCCCCACTTCTTGAATCTCGCGACTTTCTCGGTCACGAGCTGGTAGGTAAGAACAACAATAGTTTTGACACTCTGTTGAGGCGCGGAGTTAGTCTTTCGGGCCAAATGGTCAAGAATAATGGAGAGTTGGCGTCAGATTCGTACCATAGTGATGGCGATCGTATCTGATCGGCTGGTCGGAATGCCGCTCGGTTTAGTTGCCACTCGGGCACCAGAAAGGCAGATGACGAGGATGATGAGAACTATCTGGCCAACGTGCACCCTTGTCTTGTAGTGCTCGTCGAACCAATGGCTGTTGAAGAAGGTCTTTATCCGGTCCATCGTGGTATTTGTGATTGCGTTTCCAAACGTCGCGCTCACGACAATTCTGCACTTGTGAGTGGTACTGAAGAGAATCGTCTGATGTTTGAAAAGCTCCTTGATGTAGAAGGCCGAAGAGGTGAGATGGAGGAATGATTTGGCTTTGTGATTTTTGTGGTATTTGCTTCAAGGGAATGAACGGTTGTGAATTGGAAGTTTGGTGTGGGTTGATCAGAACAAGTCGATGCTACAGCGAACTACTTAAGGGGTTGTATGAAGAATTCCTCGCGCATCGGAGTGGATATGCCACATCATTAGATACACCAGGCTTGATATAAAGCTACTGATTACGCGTCTCCTTGTTTTTTCCCCAGTCAACAGTCGCAGAGCATATGAATTAGATGACGGATGGCTTCTGCTTGTTGGTGTGAGAACGGTCCCTGTACGCGTATATGGGCTATACGCCGTATTCCTAGACTGTATTCAATGGGTCCACTTCTCCGTAATCTGGGACGACTCGACACGGAGGGAGGATGAGATATGCATAATTCAGCCTTTGTTTCAAGAAGCGCTCATGACAGTCATCAATCGGAAAGATTAAAGTCGCAGAGCATGGCTTGAGTATTGCCTCAGTTGAGCGTCTCTGACATGAGTGGTAAGCCATGCTTCACGGCTTTCCAGACGTCACATCCTTCTTACTTCCTCGAAGATTAAATTAACCAGGCTTCCTCATTCCGAAACCAAGTTAACACCTCACCATTTTTAGAAATAACAATATTCGTACAATATTCGTACTTCGTATCCTCATTCCGGGCTGATTCTCGTGTAAATGCCCCAGCCACAGAAGCGCTTTGCCTCATCTAAGGCTGTGGCTTGAACCCCGCGAGCTAAAGTGGGTACTGCACCAAACATCAGTCGTTCTCAGCCTCGCTGAACCTCGTCTCGCTCTCCGCCAATCCCATCCATCGACTATCGAAGCCTCGACCTCAACGTCAACATCATCATAACACAGCTTCTCGAGCGCACTATCGCCACCACGGCCGCGGCCACCAGAAGCATCCCCTTCATCCTTCGTTCCCTATCCTTCCAGCGCCATGGCGGCCGAGTCGCCCAAGCTGCTCTGGAACCCCGACAACGTCAAGGATGTCGCCGAGTCCGTCGGCATCGGGTCTCTCAACGATGAGGCCCTCAAGTCGCTGACCCAAGACGTCGAGTACCGCATCGGCCAGGTCATTGTCGAGTCACTGCGCTTTATGCGCGCCTCTCGCCGCACCACCCTCACTGTCAACGACATCTCCCTCGCTCTCAAGGCCCTCGATGTCGAACCGCTCTACGGCTACGACTCAACCCGTCCCCTGCGCTATGGAGAGGCAAGCCTCGGCCCGGGCCAACCACTCTTCTATATCGAGGATGAGGAAATCGATTTCGAAAAGCTCATCAACGCGCCTTTACCCAAGGTCCCGCGCGACATGAGCTTCACCGGTACGGCATGCCCCCTTCGCTAGTTCTGCTTGTGCTAACATGCTCCCCTCTAGCACACTGGCTCGCCATTGAAGGCGTTCAGCCCTCGATCCCCCAGAACCCAACAACCTCCGAGTCACGATCGCAAGAGCTCCTGCCCAAGGGTCCCGGCGCCAACCCTGCCCTGTCCGCCCTCGCCGGCAACGACAACGTCTCGATGAAGCCCTCAGTCAAGCATATTGTGAGCAAAGAGCTCATCCTGTACTTTGATAAGATTCAGGCCGCCATTCTTGACGACAACCCGGATGAGGAGGTTGTGCGGTTGCGACAGGCTGCTCTTGGCTCTGTGAGAGATGACCCCGGCCTGCATCAGCTCATCCCATACTTCATCAACTTTATCATGGACCGAGTCACGCACCACCTCGACGATACCTTTACGCTGAGACAGATGATGGAGTTGACCAATGCCCTGATCGAGAACAAGAGCCTCTTCCTGGATCCCTACGCCAGCCCGCTCTCCGCACCCGCTCTCACATGTCTCATGGCCCGAAAACTTGGTACCGACGAGGGGACGGATGCCATCAAAGAGCAATATGATTTGAGACAACTTGCCGCTTCCTTGGTCGGGCGCATTGCCAGAAAATACTCAGCCTCCAATACTCTCCTCCGACCGAAGCTCACGCGGACGTGCTTGAAGTACTTCCTGGACCCCACCAGACCCCCTGCTGTCCTCTACGGTGCTATCCATGGGCTTCTCGAGGCGGGCGGCCCTGAAGCCATTCGAGTCCTTGTGCTACGAAATCTCAAAAGCTTCGATTCAGCCATCCTGCAACCCCTCAAGGAGAAGGCTGAAGGGACCATGGACTATGAGATGTTGGTGCAGGGTATCGTCCAAGCTGTAGCATCCCTGGCGCAGCATGGCGAGCCTGCTGTCAACGGCGTCAACGGCGAGGCAGCGAGTACGGAAGAGTCGGACATTAAGGAGTTCATTGGCCCCATTGTAGGACAGAAAATTGCCTCTTCCGGAAACCGGAGGTTGATCAGAACAATTCTGGATGCTCGGTTCTTGGAGTAGGAACCTGAAAATGACGAGCAAGAACAATGGCGATCGGCGTTTGGGTAGCGGATTTCGAAAAGGGCTCGATGAGCATTGTTGTATGGTTTTACAAATGGTAGATTGTTTACTTTGCTTTAGAATGCCTCCTCGCGGCTGATACTTCTACACACGCTCTTCCAACTTCTCATCCACTGCTTAGCGCTTCCGACCCTGCCTGCCCTTGGTGTCGAAATCTTTCCCGTTTCCCTCCCAGCCAGTTGGTATTTATGTCTGTCGATTTTTTTTTTTTTTACACAAGGAAAGCGAGGATCAGTCCACCGACGATGCTCGACGCCCAGAGAATCCTGTCGGCCTGGATGATGGTGGGCTTAGCAAAGCCCTTGCCAAAGTCGTAGGTGAGATGCTTGAGGCCGCTCAAGAAGTGGTAGGCGAAGGGGAATCCGAGGCCGAACTTGATGCCGCCCTTGACAACGAAGGGCAGACTGCCGAAGGCGGCGGCGAAGCTGGCGCTCTCGAGGTGCAGGCCGGCCAGGGGCGCAACCAGGTACGAGGCCATGTAGACGTACATGGCGCCGGACAGGGTGCAGCCGGTGATACGGGTCCAGGCCGAGGAGCCGAACCACGTCTGCTCCATCTTGTAGATGCCGAGATGGGGGGAGATGGGACGGTTGAGGCGCTGGTTGACGAGGATCTTCTGGCCCTCCGCGGGGGTGAGGGAGGCGATGGGTCTAGGGCGAGGTTCAGCAGGGCGTTGCGTGCGGGAATGGCAATTGGGCTTACCGGGACGGCGTCGTGGAGATGCCCGCAGTCAGAGCCACCTTGGGCAGCGTCTGGGCGAAGAACGGCTTGGCCGCGCCTGGATGCAGAAACAGGTTCAAGTCAGCGAGGCTATCCGCCATGACGAAACAGATCGGGACCGGCCCGGGAGTGTTTGCGCACCTCTGCGAAGGGCGGCGACGCCAACTCGTTGAGCGATCATGGTAGCGGTCGAGGAATTGAATCGGGGGGGGGGGGGGGGCAGCGAATTCCACTTCTGTTGTTCGTCCAAGCGGTCGTCGTCGTCGTTGGGGATCGTCGACGAAGCACAGGGCGCAAGGTTTCTAGTCAATGATGGTGTTTCCCGTGCTCGGGAACGGACGCCCTCGGCTTCTCGGTCCAGTCCAGCCAACCAGCACGCGCGAATTCCTCATCCCGGGGCATCACGTGATGCGGATTTCCCTCCGCCTCGGAGCTATCACGTGCTGCACGCTCCAAAACCCGGATCAGGTCTTTGCCGTAGTCCGGTCTTAGTCAGCATCTTGGGCGGGTCCAGCCAGACAGACAATAGAAATCTCTTGCGCGGGCCCGGTTTGCTTTCTCTTTTCCTCTTTTCCTTCTTCAGATAATACAGACAGTCCGCCGCACGCTGTCCGTTGTGGGCAGCGGTTATCCGGCAGGGTCTTTGGACTCGAGGATGGTCTCAGAAGAATATTGGGAAATCGGATCCGTCGTTAATCTCGACACCTAGTGTTTGCTCCGTCTAGGTGTCGTTTCATTTTGAGATCTACATACTTTCGCTTTTGCATTGTGATTCTTGTCGGTGCCCACGCGCGTGGCTTTTGGACATGGAATTGCTCCAGCAGTCCTTAAATTAAAACGTCCCATTTATGAACCGTGCCGCGTAGTTTCCATCACGTCTCGTCGCGCTTGGGTTGGCCCAGGTTTCGCCGGTGCTACTCGTCGCGAGGCGTGGGCAAACAAAAGCGTCACTGTTACAGCTGCTCTTTGGTGTCTGCCTTGTATGCTCTATAGCCTCCCAGAGCGGAATGACAATGGAGTTCGATTTGCACAGAACTTGATGCTTTCGCGAACAGGAAGGCAGCATGCCTTGCCTCACCTCATCCACAAAGAAGCTCCCGTTGGACTCCATTGTTCTATTGTTCTCATCGGGAACTGCCTCATGTTCCCGACCCTGCAAAACGCGTTCACGTAACTTCCAACAACAACGGAAGAGCTCTCGTCCATAAAAGGAATATCCCTGTCACACAGACATTTGAAGCTCAATCTCATTTCCAACTGCTTGTGACCATGGCTCCATCACCATCACCCACCGCGCACCCTTCGATGCGCGTTGACAGCTCCTTTACTGCCATCATGATATTCTCTCTCATTCTCCTCTTCGCCCTATTCTTGCTTCCTTCCTGTTGTCTGCAGGTGATGGTTCATCGGCTGGAGCGCAAAGAGGAGCGAGAGGCAGCGGCTAAGGCTAATGGAGATGCAGTCTGACGTGCTGCATCGTCGCCGTTCAAAGCCTCCTACGAGACTAATATATATATTTTTATAGCACCTGATTAGAATCAAAATCAACGACGAATAGAATAAGTAAACTGGTATCAAGTGGTGATTGTGCATTTATTAGGTTGCGACGAAACTACATGACTCCTTCCGTCCCAGATCGTGGTCATCAAATCCAGGTCGCGGTAAAAGAACTCTTGACAGCCATCTATCTACCCAGACGCCCCCCTCCTATCACTCTATAATGTTACAACCAACGCCAGTTGGGAGTTCCCGTCGCCTCGAAGTCGTCTCGCCATGTTTTTTTTCAGAGTATCTCTCAAATCATAATCGCCATGCCCACGGTTGCGTCGCAAGGTTAGTTGATGCCCCCCATACCGAACCCCCCAAACAACGTTGCGGGTATCTGACTTTGTACGTTGTTTGCGTCCCAATTCATATCCCAGTTCAACGCCGAGACATCCAAGTAGCCCCCCAAAAACTGGTCCATATCTGTCACTTGCGCCGATGACGTCGGAAGCTGGACGGTAGATGTCTGGGGAGGCGGTTCGGAGCCACGGGACTCGGTGGGCGAGTATTCACGGAGGCGGTAGATGAATGCTGGGAGATCGAGGTTTCGTCCGGCCTGTGCGTGAGCTGTTTCGCGAGCCTTCCACGCCTTTAGGACGAGCTGTGCTTGTGCTGCATATGCTTTCTGGTTCATGTCGAAAAGCTCTGGATGGAAGTGGTAAATCTTCTCGATGAGGCTCCAAGCCCGGTCCACGAGGGTGCCCGTCACACGATGACAGAGCTGTCCGGTCATGACGGCGAATATGTCAAGCTGAAAATGAAGCTTATTGAACCAAATGAACCCCGTATGTTCCATCACTTCGTAAGCATTGGTGCTGTGTTCATTGTTCATGATGAAGATCTTGAACAGGTTGTCCTTCGAGTTGAGAATTTCTGTCCCCCACTCGGGTTGCTTTCTCATTGGCACCAACATCTCCTTCATCTTGCTAATGAGCATTGGCCGTATAGAAAGAGCAGCGATATGGGCTGGTCCCGCACTAGCGTCGATGTAGCGAATCTCGACTTCGTGCAATCTGTTTTCAAGGTCTGTCACAAGTTCGCGATACCTCTCGATCTGCGGCCAGGGGAACGGTTGATCTTCCGAGATACCCATGATGGCAGCTTCGAAGCCAGGGGACCCATGGAGAAAGTCGGCGCTGACCAGGAACTGGGCAATTTGGTATCCCATAAGACAAAAGGCCATCTCGGTAGGGCCCTCGCGTGGCTGAAGGGGCTCGGTGGACCCCGGAAATAAGTCTGCATCGTTGACGTTCTGGGGCATTTTCGTATCCCAGTGACTGGGTAGCATAGAGTTGCTGAGTCCCGAAACTAAAGCATTCTTGGCGTCCTGTAGTATTATCTGCCACCACATTCGTCTTCGCATCTCAGTTTCAAAGGGTGTTAGGTGAAGGTCGTCGCCATCGCGGTGGTAACCCATCTTCTGGGCAATTCGAACAATCATGCCGCTGAGAATCCAGGCTGCGTGTCGGTCATAGCGATTCTGGAGAGAGAACTAGCAGAGGGGTCAGCAGGGTGACTAGCGTACGCAGGGTAGTGTTCCTTACCAGGTATAACAGCAGGGCCTGGAGAGCAATCATGTCATAGTTCTTCAAGAAGTTGAACTTTTGAAGTGCAACCTTGGTGCCCATGGTAAATCGTCGTATAGCATCGTCGCGGGTACTTCCAAGCATCTGTATGGCCTCAGGCTCGGATAGGGAGACGACAGCCATGGTGAAAACGGAGAAGAGAAGCGCCTGATAGACGACGGGAATGGAATCCATATTGGTGGCCGCGTCCATAACGTATGGCTGCACTGAAGGTACATGGATCACTTTCATTAAAGGGTTGACGCGGTCCAGGAACAACTGCCATAGTCTGAAGATGTGCACGGGGTCGGGCTGCAGATCCTCGATGCTCCGGGTGGGGCCGTCGCTCGGGAGCAGGAGGTCAACATTGGGGTCCGGACTAAGATCATCGGATCCGAGGACACTGCATTCTTCGGGATCGTCGGTGTCGACGATATCTCTCATGGCTTGAAGCTGAAGGAAGGCGTAGGGTTAGTTTCGGCGATCGGGACGGTACAGGACCGGGAGCATCACCCACCTCCTCATGGATGCTTGCCCACAGGTAGCTGTCCATAAATCGAACACCTCCGTCGTCTTTGACCATTTTTCCGGCCGGCTTCCACTTGAGCTGTGGCAGCTGTGATTCGGACCCCGTTGGGGTAGTTGCCGAAACATCCGATTGCGAGTCATCGCGGGAGGACATCTGGGTCATTTGCGATGTCGGGGAGGGCACGGAACCATCTGCATATTGCTTGAGCAGGTGCTCACATCGAGCCAGTCGCTCTTGGAGGTCTTGGTTTGGGCGCCGGCGTTTCCGCGCCGGCGCTGGTGTGCTTGGGGTACATGTTACGTTTGCCTAGGAGCGTGTGAGTTGTGTGGGCCATGAGGATTCCCGGCATCAAGGAGTGGGGAGGAATCACGACGCCTGAGGCACGGCGCAAGAGACGAGGTGAGACGGAGAAAGGAAACGTCGAGGTGGAGATGGTGGTACGTAGTGATTGAGACAAGGCTTCAAAGCAGCGCGAGGATATATGGATATATGACGCACCTTGATGCAGTTGGAACAGGGAGTATTGCGGTCGCACTTGATCTTGCGATGCTGACAGAGGACGCACGCGAGGACTCTGGAGCCCTTGTGGGACCCAGGTGTAGTGATGGTTGACATAGTCCGTGGGATCCGACGCGTTGAAGGCCAGCCTCACATGCCAGCCTGAGGACAGAGAATTCGTCGATGTTGGTGCCTTGTGTCCTGGTGGCCTGGAGTCTTGGTGTAATAGGGATTGGAATCACCGTCTGACCCTAGATTAGATCGAAGTACTCCACCAGAGCCGCCGGGACCATACGCTGCAGGACGATGAGGGGGAGGGGCAAAACGGGTTGGCTGTGAGGAGGCCAAAAGTAAGGAGTGAAGAAAGGGTTCGGAAGCGGGCGGGCGGGCGAGGACGGGGAGAAAAGCAAGTGTCGTCGTCTCGTCTCAGGGATGAGATGATGGCTTGAGGCCAACTTGGCTGGAACAGTCAGTCGCGTGCGAAAAGCCGGTGCCTGGCGGAAGGCGTCGCAGGTCAGTCTACCCTGATGTGGTGGGCAGCCAGCGAGCGGACTTGTGCGCGGGCGTGTCTGTGTGTCTCCGGCGGGTGTATATAATAATGCTCAGATAGCGGGCGGATTATGCAGATTTTGTCCGGCACAAGCGAGTGCCGTAGATTTCGATGCAGTTTCAGTGCAACGCAGTGCAGACAGTGGGATTGGAAGGCTGAGCCAAGTTGCCAAGCCCCCCGGTACCTCACGGAGGGATGAGTGGCAGGTAGGTAGGTATTCGTATAGTGGCTGGTGGCGGGAGATGGGGAGGTCCTCGGAGAGATCTCTGTAACGTAAAGGGTAGAGGTCCTTGACGTTCTGACGTTACTGGAACGGTAGTGCGTGGGTGGACGTGGACGCGGGGGAGGCAGCCGTCGGCGCCGAAGGTGATGATGACGACAACGGTGGTCCGCGGACAACTTGAACGGAAAGTGGACGGAACAGCGGACAGCGGACGGACAGTGGGCAGTGGACAGTGGGCAGTGGACAGATAGTCGACTGCCCGAGAAGAAAGATGACGAAGAATGTGTACGAATGGGGCGAGGCGACTAGAACAAGGGGCAATCTGAGTCCGCGTTCCGCTTAGGTGAGTCCGAGTATAGTGGTATTTTGGGGGAGACCAACGGTATGGCACGGAGTACGACGACGTGCAGGGCGAGTGGACGGACGGTCGGAGGACGTGAGCGCCGTATGCCGTGCCCCCGAATGCGATCGGACTTGGCGAGGGTGGCCGGATGACTGATAGGCGCAGAAGAAGGTTCTAGTGCCTGGGGCAGCTCCGGCTGGGCCGTGAGCAGATGTGTCTGAATTTGATGCGTTCAACGCTCGAGCCTGGTCAACAACTGGCTGCGACACCGAGACTTCCCGGGGGGGATGATGCACGGGGAGCGTGAACGCTGGCGGGGAGGCGCAAGCAAGCAGAAACCCGACGGCGTGATCTGATCTGATCAAACAACCTGTCAAGGTCAAGGTATCAATCGCGGACTTGCTGAGCTGAGCCGAACTTAGTTGGGGTAGTAGGGTCGGAGAAAAGAGTTGTGTGTGGGCAGCGATGCAGGCGGAGAAGAGGAAGAGGAAGCGGAGTTCCACAACAAAAATCCCGCCGAGAAATCGGGTTTCCAAGAATGTCCAGCGGTTGACGTCGACGTCGATGTCGATAAGGCCGGTTCGACCTGAATCTGACGGGCAGACGACGGGCGGAGTTTCAAAACGTCAAACGTCAGTGTGAGTCGCATGTGGCTTGCGGCTTATTGTCAGCGTCCGTCGTTGCGCAAGGACCGAGTCGGGGTCAGAAGACTGTCCAAGTCCACGCCCAAAAAGCCCACTAACAAGCTGCCCCCCGTGAGAAACTTGGGGAACTTGCTTCTAACAAGTGCGTCGCTCGGAAAGTGTAGGGATGGATGCCAATCCCGTCGAGGCACGTGCGCAATGACGGCACACCTGTATTCGTACTGGTGGACAGCGGTCACTGGTCAGCTGCCTTGTGAATCCGAGAAACCCGAGAGAGTAACTAACTTGAGCGATGGCTTATTATGAGTCAAAATGTATATCCCTGAATAGCGTTGATGTCGAGTGCGATTAGCTTCTTCCGTCTGAACTGTCTTGAAAAAAGTCCGCGAGCGAGATACGAGAAAGCGAGAAGGAAAACTCCAAACAAAGACGCTAGCCGTTATCATGCAATTCAAAATGACGTCGAAGAAAGCCAGGTCTTTCTTCAGCTGAACAATAATGGTTTTAGAAATCCTGTACCACATCTCCTTACTTGCGCAACTTGGCTACTTTCTTGGTCTATTTATTCTCTTCATCCAATGCTCATACGTATCCAGTGTTATTGGACGCTGCCAGTAACTTCCACTGCTGCATGCACACTCATGAGTTGGCATCGCTCTTGTGCGTTGTGTTGTAATTCCAAGCGTAAGGATACCTTCTTCTGCGGCAGTGCAGCCAATTTCATGGTGCATGACCTGGATCCAGTAGCATTGATTCCGGCCAGCGCGAGTCCCTCTTTTATTCCATTTTCCCATGCTTATTTAGATTACCGCTATTTTATCTATTCACGCAGTCTTCAGACGGACAGCTGGTGCGGTCCGTCTCCGAACTTGCGGCTCCATCTAAGCATCCGTACCTTGAATACGAATACGACACCTCGATCTACGATTGACGATGCAACACGTCCTGAATAGAAGTAACTGGATGCTACTAGTAGCTTCCACTGCCGTCGTATATTTGCTTCAGTGCCTGCGTACCTTGCCTATCCCCCTCGTCCTCTCCTCCACTGCCGGCGGTGGGGGGCGTGGCCTTGACGTCTGAACTCCATCTCCCCGATAAAATCTCCCCACACCAAACCAAACCACCAAGCAGCTACTGGCCAGTAATAGGCCTCCGAGTTCGGATGATGCTTCCCCACGCAAACCGTCTGTGGCCAAGCGCTGCGGCGTCGGCTTTCGGGTGAAGCTATCAACAGCAAGAAATCCATCCTCTTTCACTTCTCCACAACTACTCTGTCTAAGTGAGGTGCATTCTTCATCATGATTTCACTTGTAAACTTCCCCGCACGTACTCGATCCCCTTGCGCGCTCCCTCTCCCCAGATTGCAGATTCCCTGACTCAGCCATCGTTCTCAACACCGTCGCCGTCCTAAGATACGCGCCGAAGGCATTGCTGCTTGTCTACGATCTCTACCTGCGTCTTTCTCAATTCCGTGCCTACACCTCGTCCGGCCCGCGGCAGCAACACGAATTCCACTCCCAGCTCGAGAATGTCCCCAATACCTTCGACTTCATCTCCACCTCCACCTTGAATTTACGATTTCGCCGTATCTGCATGTCCCACGATAATACGATTCGTATATCTACCAAGTTCCAGGCTCAAGTTATGCGCAAGAGCGACCCCTGCCGAAGATGAGACTCTCACAGACAACCTTCCTGGCTTCCCTGAAAAGGTTCAGGGTGAGATTGTGTTAGATGGTGCTAATGGAATCCATCCTAGCTGCTACAACCTACGAGGACGGTTATCTCCAAGGAGACGGTATCCGAAGTATGCATGGAGAACTACGATCCCGAATTCAGAACACTCGCTCACGCCGGCGACATACTGGTCAGCTGCTATAACTTCGGTTGTGGCTCGTCCCGCGGGCAGGCAAGGGAATCCCACTTGTTGTCTCTGGCAGCTTCGGGAACATATTTATTCGCAATCTGATTAACAACGCTTCAATGGGGTTCGAAGTTCCTCGACTCGTCGAGAGCCTCCGCGATTCCTACCAGAACGACTAATAGAAGCCTCTCACCCGCCGCACTGGCTGGAAGCTCGTCTGCGACGTCCGCCGTAGCAAGGTCATCATCGCCGAGAAGAGCGGCAAGACCTGGGACTAGAAGGTCGGAGAGCTGTCCCAATGTGCAGGGGATCATCACCCGAGGCGGCCTAGAAAAGTGAATGAAAGCTAGGATTACAGCGCAGCTGTTGGATTGCTAGTTTATTAGATCTTCCTCAGGCGCTGGCCTTCTAACCGTCAAGACGAAACAAACACTGTCGAACCTTGGGGTCACAAGGTTACATAGGATGACGAACTGGATGTGAAGGGAGACTACAGTGTGATCCAGATGTTTTTTTTATTGATGGTTATTCTGAAAACATGGAGCCTATGTCTGGATCAGACTTGTCGCCTCCTGATTCTTCCTCAGCCTCGGCCGTCTTCTCTACTAGCACTAGCGAGGTCCTCTTCTTCTTCCGTAGAACCCGGCGGTGCGCAGCACTCTTGAGGTGCTTCTCCCAGGCCTCCTCCGTCATCAGCACCGTGTGGCAGACCTCGCACATGCGTTTGCAAGGCGTGGTTTTGGGCGCTGGATTGGATACCAGGGTCAGGACCTCGTGGGCGAGGGGTGACAGGTCTGTGGGCGGAGCGCGGGCCTCCCCGTTGAGGAACTGGCTGGCTAGCTTGACAGCAGGCTCGACGACGTTGTCCTTGTAGGACGAGACGTCGGTACTATCAAGGAGGTAGAGGCTGTTTATAGCATCAGGACCGACGTCGCAGAGGCGTGGGATCTGCTTTAGCCTGGTCCACCGGGTCTGGTACACGGCATATCGCCGCGTCGCTGTCTTCATCTCCTCGAGGGCAGCCTTCTTTAGGCGATCCGTCTCGGTTTGATCCCGGCCTTCGTCCACTGCTTCCATGTACGGCTCAAACTGCTTGTACCCAATCGATTGCCATATTCCCTTGGTCATGTCCAGTCTCTTGCCCGCGGCGTCCTTCTGCCGCTTGAATTCAAAGAGCTCTCGAACCTCCGGCAGCAGCCCGCCATCCACCATCTTATCCACCCGGTTATCAAGGCGAGCACGCAGGACCTCGCGCTCCGAGTACACCCAGAACAACAGGTTCTGCCACGTGTGCTGGTCTGTGGGATCCTGCTGCGCAACTTTCTTGCGCGCCTGTTGCTCGGCGTAGTGGTCGGAAGCGCGCTTGCCGGTGCGCAGGTAGATCTCGAGGGAGCGTTGGATCTTGCGGCGGTCGTTAGGGTGCCATCGGTCGGCCATGGCGGGGTCGACTTTTCGCAACTCGTGAAGCATGACTTCCCCCGACTCTCGTAGGATGGGGAACGACTTGGAGGTATCCATCTCCAAGTCGTCCAGGATGACCTCTTTGAAGAGGAGTGGGTCGACATAGTATTGTGAGCCTCCTACAAGAATGGGCAACCGTCCTCGACTGCGGATCTCTTGTATTACTTGATTGGCCTCGCGCTTGAAGTCGTCGACGTCCCAGGGGGTTTCGTCCAAGGAGATGTGCCCGAGGAGGTGGTGGGGGACTCCACGCTGCTCGGCGGGGGTGATTTTGTTGGTGATGATGGGGAGGCCGTTGTACAGCTGCATCGCGTCGGCATTGATGATCTCGCCGTTCAGCCTAGTCGCCAACTCAACGGCTAGCTGCGCGCATCGTCAGAACGGAGATGTAGACGGGCGGTATCCGGTGGTTGTGACTCGTACCTCGGATTTGCCTGTGCCTGTAGAGCCCAGAACGACCACAAGGGGTTCTGTAGGGGGGGTTCGAAGAGAGGCCATTGTAGAAACATTGCGCCCGAGAATCGATCTCAGGCGACTGAACATGAAGGTCCGCAGGCCATCAACAGCGCATCAGCACCGCATTGCGCATCGTGTTGGACTAGATGTGTGAGGTTATCTCGGGAGAGCTCCGCAAATGGCAGGGGTCCTCTCCATCAAGATTTCAAGAAGCATTGGCTGGTTCTACAAGAAAAGCGGACGAGATGTTGCGTCGCGCCGGGAAAATTGCGGCCACCTAAGGGAGCAACTAATTAAGTACATAGCGGCAAGGCCCCCAGAAACTGAAGCCCCTAACAATTACGGCCGAAGCCGGTGGGGTGAGCTCCCAGAAAGCTGAGTGGTGAATCGCGCTTGGCGGCTTGGGCACTTGCCCCTTGGAGAGGTCACGTGTCCCGAGAGTTGGCCACATCTCAGTTCACGAGCTCAAGTTCGAGGATTAAGCCAGATCACACTGTTCCCCAGCTCTCCTTAATAATCCCCATCGATCCCTTTCGCAACAGTGCCTGAGCCCTACAAGCTCGGCTTCCTCTTCTTTCTTTCTTCCCTACTTGGATGAATTAGTCCAATTCTTCTTTTCTTCCCCCCTTCGTCACCGTCACCATGAGTTCCCGTAAGTTGTCCCACCCATCGCGTCGTCCCCCTTTGCGCAAAGCTGTCGCAGCTCTCGCGAGCTTGCCAGGTGGTCGTTCGCGCACCACCACCAGACTCGACGAGATGCGCGCAATTGACGCTCCCCTCGCGACGCGGCGCCCGGTGACATTGAAGCTGACGTGATGCGACCGACAGTTCGATTCCTCGACCTGGTCAAGCCGTTCGTGCCGTTCCTCCCTGAGGTTCAGCAGCCGGAAACCAAAATCCCCTTCAACCAGAAGTTGATGTGGACGGCCCTGACCCTGCTCATCTTCCTGATTATGAGCCAGATGCCCCTGTACGGCATCGTCTCTTCCGACAACTCGGATCCCCTATACTGGCTGCGAATGGTGATTGCGAGTAACCGTGGAACTCTCATGGAGCTGGGCATCACCCCCATCATCTCTTCGGGCATGGTTTTCCAGCTCCTCGCTGGTACCCACATGATTGATGTCAACCTTGACCTCAAGTCCGATCGCGAGCTGTACCAGACCGCTCAGAAGCTCTTGGCCTTCATCCTGTCTGCCGGTACCGCTACCGTCTACGTCTTCAGCGGCCTCTACGGCCCTCCTTCCGACCTCGGTGCTGGTATCGTCTTCCTCCTGATTCTCCAGCTAGTTATTGCTGGCATGATCGTCATCCTGCTCGACGAGCTCCTCCAGAAGGGCTACGGTCTCGGCAGCGGTATTTCTCTGTTCATTGCCACCAACATCTGCGAGTCCATCATGTGGAAGGCCTTCTCTCCCACCACCATCAACACTGGCCGTGGCCCCGAGTTTGAGGGTGCCGTCATCGCTCTCTTCCACCTCCTCATGACCTGGCCCAACAAGCAGCGTGCTCTCCAGGAGGCTTTCTACAGACAGAACCTGCCCAACATCTCGAACCTCCTGGCCACCATTGCCGTCTTCGCCGCCGTCATCTACCTACAGGGCTTCCGCGTCGAGATCCCCGTCAAGTCGTCCCGCCAGCGTGGTGCCCGCGGTTCTTACCCCGTCCGTCTCTTCTACACCTCCAACATGCCCATCATGCTGCAGTCCGCTCTTTCCTCCAACATCTTCCTCATCTCTCAGATGCTTTACTCCCGCTTCTCTGAGAACCTCCTCGTTCGTCTTTTCGGTGTCTGGGAGGCCAAGGATGGTTCTTCGCAGCTCCACGCCGCCTCCGGTCTGGTTTACTACATGTCTCCTCCCCTGAACCTGAAGGAGGCTCTCCTCGACCCCATCCACATGTCCGCCTACATCGTCTACATGCTTGGCGCCTGCGCTCTCTTCTCCAAGACCTGGATTGAGGTGTCTGGCTCCAGCCCCCGCGATGTTGCCAAGCAGCTCAAGGACCAGGGTCTTGTCATGGCTGGCCACCGCGACCAGAGCATGTACAAGGAGCTCAAGCGCATCATCCCCACTGCGGCTGCCTTCGGCGGTGCCTGCATTGGTGCGCTCTCTGTCACCAGCGATCTCCTCGGTGCTCTCGGCTCCGGTACCGGTACTCTCCTTGCTGTCACGTAAGTTGTCATATACTCAGCATGAATTCTGGAAAACAGTCACTAACTAGTTGCAGTATCATCTACGGTTACTTCGAAATCGCTGCCAAGGAGGGTGACATGTCCAGCATGAAGGGCATGGTCATGGGCTAACCGTTGACGGTTACAAACCAATGATGAAGCCGTGCCTAACTGGCTCTGGCCATTGGGGTCCGGGAAGAGAGGGACCAATGTGTATCAACAGAAAACAGAAAGAAGACGAGAGAAAATAGTCAGACAAGGTTTTTCTTTTTCCTTTGCAACCAAAAATAAATCAACGGGAGTCGGGAAGGTGAGGTCAATTTGGGTTGGAAAGTGCATTTGGGCGGCGATCTAGGGCTGTCAAGATGAAAAACCAAGTATCGTGTCGAGCTGTCTTCATGGGTTAATTACCATAGTTTGGGGAGAGGGCGTTGCCATGACGGGAAGGCCTCTTGACAGGGCCGTTGTGGACAAGCTCCATTGTACCTATAGGACTATTTATGAATGACAGAAATTAATGCCATGTCGGTGTGCGGTGTGTTTTGAACGTGAGGTGTGAGTATGTGCTGGCATCTGGACTTTAGGTAGCATTATGATGATGCGGTTGGTTGTCACGGAGTGAGGGTGTTTATGAATGGGTGTACTGGGCAGAGCTGCAATTGACTGATGAATATGGCCGTGCGAGTGCTCTTTTCAACGCAACATGTGATGATGTGACAGCCGAACTGAGGTGACATTGAGATGGAAAAGATAAAGATGTGATGGGTTTGTGTAGGGTAGCACGGATCAGGGTCGGGAGTGTCAGCGGTTGAAATGGTTGATTACATGCACCGATGGCCTTGATGAGAGAACTTGTCACGCTGACGCAAAGTCAGGCAACCCGAGAAGAGGGGGAAAGCGAGGAAGTCATTCACCGTGATGTAATATGGCCAGTAGGGAGACCGGGTTAACGTTGACGTGGATTGGATATCCTCGACAGGTTTCCAGGGTACTTGTATACGTGCGTATTCAGCCCTGGCAATCTCTTTTGTCTTGGAGGAGTTTACTTGGCGGATCGAGATTCTTGGGCCAAGATCCATTAGTAGGGCGCAGGCCATTTGGAGGGACGCCGTAAGGGCCATGTCTGAGTGGCCTCGGAACGTAGATGCTGGGGTTGTGTCAGGTCCTCCAGCAACAAGGGTATCGTATGATTCAATCGAATGGCTCAGACAAATGTGACTGTTGTGTGTGAGTCTTTGTCTTGTTCCACCTTGACCGAGAAATCCGCGTTGGTTCGCGTGCCCCCTCCGCGGGTCCGAGATAGGCATCCCGATGCCAAATCCAGTTGGCCGGTCTTAAGGGCAACGGGCCCGCCCCCTCTAGAAGTAGGTCCGGGACGGAGTAAGAGCCTCTGTCGTATTAACCGGCGGGGATTACAATTGTGCAATCAATCCATGTTGATGCTCCCGGCCTTGCAGCAGTCACTCGGAAGGAGGACAAGGATCCCGGACGGATGCGAGACCAACGGAACGCGAGGTATTACTGAAGAATCGTCGTTGGATTGCTGCACGAGGTGGAGAGATGGCGATTGGCTGGCTGCAAGGTGCTGCTCATGCAGTGTGCTCTACTACAAGCAACAGGCGGCAAGGGGCAAGCGAGCAAGCATGGAGAGCAAGCATTAGGCATCGCGCGGCAGCTCGGAAAATGCCTATCACACCGCAAGCGTGGGTCTTTTTTTTTCTATTCCCCAGATGGGATCTTGGGCGGTCGTAATGGACAAGGGAGAGTGAGGTAGATTGGCATGCGAGACAAAAGGCGGGGGATTGTATCACCACAAGTTGAGCTGATCGGCAGTCCTACCACTGTTCTACCCCACCGTCCTCTTGCAACTCACATCCCTCAGCCTTAGGAGTATAATATTCATGTATCACGGTAATTCATTTATGCACCCAGAGAATTACTGACGTCTCTCTATTATCCGAGAACAGCTTCTTTGACCCCTTGCGCCAACGTCGTCTTTTTGCAAATGTGATTATTAGCTTGGCGCAGGAGGCTGCTCTTTTTCAGGCGACGCAGTCTGCTCAAGGTCTTTATCCGTCAAAGCAACCCCCATTTTTTGCAGTTCGTCCAACAAGTACACCGGTGCCCCTGTATGCACCAGGATCTGATACTCGCCATGTGCAATCTGGTACCGGTAGTTTCCTCGCCCGTAAATTTGGTTCATGGCTGCAATGAAGCGTTCGGGGTTCAAGATGTACTCCGTGCGGATTCCATGGCTGAAGACTTGGTTCCGGTTGATCTGATTTCCTCTTGGATCATATGCAGGATCCATTGTAGGATATGGTGAGCGGTAGGTCTTTGGGGCACCCGGAGAGGTCGCGGAAGGACGTTTTAGATGTTCCGGGGTAGAGGGCGAGGCCGGTTGGTCAGGATGGTTCATTGTGTTTAGTAGTTAGCAACACGGAGGAGACACTGGAAATCATATATAGTTACAATCCCAACTACACGAGTACGAATTAGTGAATTAGATGACTAGATGACGGACAAACAACCATCGGCCCTTGTGGTGGTTGGGAAACAGCTTGCACTTAATAAGGGTCTTTGTTGAATATTACTTAGTAGTTATACAGAGGTGACAAACCAAGGCTGGAAGGGAATACAGATTCACGATCTCAAATCACTGGACAGCTTCAGTACCAGAGACCCCATTGCCCGCCAGGTCGGAGAGCACAAGTCCGGAAAGCCACCTCGACCGGGCAATAGCTGGCGGATTGCTGCTACTGTATCCATGATATGCGAGCCCGTGCGACGAAAGCAAACCCAGTAGCAACAATGACAAACCGCAAGTCGTTGACCAAATCAGTATAGTGGCTGCAGCGGTATAGACTACAAGTACACGTTGCTGCAGGGAATAGGGAAGAACGAGTCAACGGCTGGCCCGGGCTTTACAGTGATAAATTCGGCGACCGGGAAGATGCCTGCTGGGCGTGAATTGGGCGGAAACGCCTATTCGCACGAGCGAAAGGGCGAATTCCCGGCACCCGGAAGTTGCAGAATGATGGATGGGAGGGATGGAGACGATGTTACCGGCGGACTCTCATTGGGAGTGAGTGGTGCAACCCGCTGTAGCACACTCACTGTAGCTGCGAAGATGGATAGGACAGCGAAACGAGAGTGGAAACGACAGAGACAAGGGCGCGAGCCGAGCCCAGGGCGAGTTGAGATCGGCATGCGTCCCCCTGGCAGCGCGATAAGAGCTGTGGTCTGGGTCTAACAGGCTATCGTGTACATCCGTAGAGGTAGGAGAGTGTTCGGGACAACTGGAACAATGTGTCCGTGAGGAGCCGGCGGTGAGAGCTGGAGTCAGTCAGAGTTTACTGGGGGGTGGGAATGGAATCCTGGTCCGAGTCGGATCGATCATGTCCAGGGTGTTTGCGTGCGAATACCCGAGTGTGTAGGCTGCCCGTACTTCGTACAATCTGTCGCAATTGCCCACGAGCCGCAGCGCAAGATAAGCAATGGAAAACAGCTCTGACGGGCGCGGAGCTCACTCCGTTCCTTGTGGGGGACGGAGGGAATGGATGCTGGCTGCTGTGGAGATGTTGCACCTTGTGACCTGTGAGCCGGGGGACGGTATGCCGTTACGTGCAGTGCTTCAGGGCACAGACAGGTGACATGACGCGGAGATATGTTTGACAGAGTAGTACGGACAGGGAAAGCTGAGTTGAGAGACAAAAAACCAAAGTCATGGGAGGTGAGGTCTCAGTCGGCGGGAATGAAGACAGACAATAGCGGGTTACGCCACGGTTACACGAGCAAGGGGACAGGCGTCGCAACGTCTCACTCACTCGGATATTTATTTCGATGGGTACGTGCTTTTTAATCCCCGTGGAGCTTTGTTGTTGTTCTTGTTATTCGTCATGGCTGGGGCATTTCGAGCAGATTGCGATGGAAGCGCACCATAACAAGATCAGATCAACAAGAGGACTCAGCGTGCTGCCATACTACGGTATGCCTGCCATGCACCGGCCTCCACTCCGCTGCGTTGCCAAACCCTGCAGGAGTCGAGTTCGTCTGGTCCGGAGCAGCCTGTCAGCATGCATCGTGGGGATCGTGTGGGGTCGTGGGCTCTGGCGGAAGACACACTCAGAGCTGCGGATGCTGGAACGCGCTAAATAAGACTTAAGACTGAGCGCAACGCTGGCTGGCCTTGTTTTCGCCGAGCGAGGTTCAACAGCTGGAACGCGACCTGGAAGGACTCAAGGCTGTAGACAGGGAAGAGCTGGCTTCGTGGAATGGAAGCTGGTCAAGTTGTCGTCTAAGAAGAGGTCATGCTCGTCGTGGGTTCGGTTGGGTTGGAACCTGGTGGGACCGGACCTAACAACATCTCGGGTACACAACGCCTCTGTTTTGAGGCGCACGCTACCGCCTCGGTCACTACAATGAGGGCCGTTTTCTCTTGTGCCACCTCGGGTCAAGAGGATTGCCATTAATGTCTTTGTGTGTTGGTCGGAGGCGGAGATTCAACACGGCCGAGTCGGAGATTCGGGAGGGTAGCGGGGTGAGAGGACAGAGGATGGCGAGGACGGGACATAAGGAAAAAGAAAGCAATTTGTCCGGTTTACGGAGGGCGTCCGTCGTTTGTCGAGATGCTGTCAAAAGTGTCAATCTGTCCCACCGTGGCTGAGCTGTAGTGGAGGTTCGCAACTGGCATTTGGTCTGATTCCTCTCTCCAATTCCCCCGTTCCTCTCACGGCCGTTGCCCCGAGCCTGCGCCCAGCTACCGAGACAAAAGGTCACCCATCTCGAGAGCTAAGAGGGGCGCCGTTGCGGTACCTGGGTCAATGCCCACCGCTAGGGCGAACTACGAGATCTCGCTGGGTCCAGACAGTCGTAATTTTTTCCTTCTTTCTCCGACGATCCCTCTCTCACACGAGGGACGAGGCGCACCGAGGCAACGGGCTGGTCCAGGCTCTCTGTTTAATTAGACGCACCCCCCCTCGCCCTTTGTGTGTCTGCCCATGCTGCCGGTTCTCGACCGACAAAGACTCACACATTTGTTGCAGGGCGGGATGAGGCTCGGCGAGAAGCTGGGATGGGGATGACGCAAACACGGGTGATGACGTCTTGATGGGGTTTGTGGTGCGGTTGCTCAACGATTCACTCATTGATGAATCATGAGCAGCAGAACCTAGGCTCCGGGCTAAAGTGTCGCCAGCGCAGGCTAGCAGAGGACTCGTCTGCAATGCATCCTTATCGCGCGGCGTGCTACGGTATAGTAACATTCTGGTAAGCCCGTAGTAGCGCTGGGCGCAACGGCTTTTTTCGAGGAGGGACACTACCGTCGTCGTCTGTCCGCTGCCATGAACCTTGCGATGCGTGCGTTTGCTGCAGCTGCACAACAGGCCAACCCGGCCGGGGGACCTGAATGGGCGGAGAGCGGTTTCCGCGGTGCGCGCGCACATGGAGCACATCATCTGTCATGCCTCAGCTCAGTCCACTGGACTTGGGGTTTAATTGCTGCGCAGTCATGGCAGATGCCGGGCACAGAGACCAGGCCGTGCAGCTTTAGACGGACTTCAATGTTAATTATTGGAGTGCCTGCTGGGGAAATGCTTGGAGAGAGAGAGCACTGTAGAAGAAGACTTGACTCCATCCCATCCATTGCTCCGCTCCACCGCCAACTACTACAGTAACACCACCTCGGTCCGTAGGTGTAGGGATTGACCCGACCGTGGACAGGGAAAATGTTAAAAATTTGCCTTGCCCTACTTTTTCGTAATCATACCTACTTACCTATTCGTATGTAAGTAAGAACTACGAATCTTCTCTACCGATGAACAACTTTATCCCTAATTAATTAACCTAACCTGCCCTGAGAGTTCTGCTGGATACCGGCCTCCATCCGTCTCAGCCAAAAAACTCGAAGTGGATCCGTCTCTCACAGAGCTCGTTCATCGTACTGTCGCTAATCCATACTGTGCATCGTAGCTTCGTAGGCCCTGCTGTAGCTTGGTTACGGCCCCACCCGGAATGGCTTCCCTGGACGCTGAAGCAGAGTTCTAAAGGTTTCCTGCAGTCAGTGAATGAGTGGGCGAGTGGGTGGCTTTTTGGCAAGGGAGGCAGAACCCATGACGACCAGCCTGGACGACCTGGGCACCTTCTCAAAGTTCCCACACCCACTCCCAGTCAGTCGCCCACCCCATCCCAGCCAACTCGCTTTCGGCCTGGCGCTGGCTCTGGCTCCTCTTCTTGTTCGCTCTGAGACGGACAATCGTGGACATCTCTCTTCTTCCATCCTTCTCCCTCCCCCGAATCTCACATCCGGGTTGCATTTTTTTTTGGCCTCTCAATCATTCTTTTTTGCTTTTGCTCCCCCCCTCCCGGCTGTCTTGCCGCTCTTCTTGTTCTCTTCCCCGGGCCCTCTCGAACGGCTCGGTCTTGTTCGCTGAGAGGAAGACCAATCGACTGACGAATTACCGGGATACTCGACGACTACGACAAGCCCTTCCAGACGCAGGACTCGGACAGAAACCCCGGGTTGCGAGCTGGGAACCGCGCATTGAGCATTGGCATTGGCGAAAAGCGCCTCGGTTCTACGGCGATCACGCCACATCGACCTGGAGTTGGGTCGCTGGTGACTGCTAGGACGGACTGTCGACGGAGGCCTGATACTGCATCTTGCCCGCCGGGATCGCTGCTTTTCTCGCCCCCAAATCCCATCACAGGGCGCCTCCGCCTCCACTCCGGTGCCGCGATTGTCGCAATTGCCGTCGAAGCTCTCCGCGAGCATTCTTGATCTCCCGCTAGGGTTGCCCTAATTATCAAGGTCGATAACCCGAATTGCCGTCCCTACTCGATTCGAGTGCATTTTCCCTCCCGTCGTCGCCTCTCCTCGTGAGGAGAGCCTTGATGCTCTCGCTCGTCACGTCACCCATTCGCCATCATGGGTGGTTTCGCCCAGTGCGGGTCGCCAGTATGGCGCGCCGATGACTTCACCATTTGCTTCCAGCAAGAGTTCGTGCTCCCATCCCCATCTGTTCCCTCGTGTCTGCCGCTTGCTAACTCGAATTTTTTTTTTACACCTCACAGCTACCTCAAGGTCCTCTTCCCTCTAATCGCCCTCTTTATCTCCTTCGTGAAGCTCGCATGGTCCGGAATTGCACGCGCTCGCAGATCCCCGTCCGCCTCTAAGGCTAGTTATAGCCAGCTTTCAGGTGACGACCAACGCCACAGTCATACCGATCTACCCCCAGACCAACCAGAAGAATCCGACGACGATGATGCCTTGGAAATCAACGGCGGTCGCCTCGCCCTCGTCAAGACTACCACCCGTGGATCTATAGTCCAGGCCGATTCACCCCCCGGCCAGAAACTATCACAAGTCATCGAGGAGCTCGCTATTTGCGGACTTGTCGCTATCAACGCGATTACCCTCATCAGTGGCGCCTACATCCACCGTGGTTTCGCCCCTGCTATCGCTGGACTGGTCACTTGGATATACGTTCTCATTCTTTCGACCCTGCGCCTCTTTTTCAGCAACACAAAATGGAGAATTCCTCATCTCTGGAACCACACCGCCACCCTTTATGGCGTCAATTGGGTTCTCACCATCTTCGTCTTCCGCTCCGTCATAATCTACCCGTCATCGAAACTCTCCCAGATCCTCGTCATTGTCGAGTTTGCTCTGGTCACTCTGCTCTTTGGCATGGCGATGACCACTAGAAAGGGCAACAAGACAGTTTTGCTGGAGTGGGAGGATGGAATTGAGCCCTCTCGCGAGCCCCTCGCGAGTTTGCTTTCTCTTGCTGTATTTGGCTGGGTCGATGCCATTGTCTGGCGTGGTTGGAAAAACAGTATGGAGATGGAGCATGTCTGGAATCTTCTGCCCAAGGACAAGGCTGCTGCCGTTATTGCCGACTATCGCCAAATGAAGAGGACGGGATCGTTGGCATGGCACTTGCTCAAGTACTTCAAGAGCATGCTATTTGCCCAATGTTTCCTTGCCTTTGTCGCTGGATTCTTTACTTTTGCGCCTACCCTTCTCTTGAAGGCGATTCTAGAGTACGTTGAAGAAGATGAGGACGAGAGGGCCCCACTCAATGTGCTCTGGCTATACGTTATTGGACTTCCCGTTCTCGACCTCATCCGTTCGTATTGCGACAATGCTGCTCTATGGATCGGCCGCAGGATTTGCATTCGAGTTCGAGCCATTATTATTGGTGACATCTATGCCAAGGCCCTTCGCCGCAAGGCCGCAGCCGGTAAGGACAAGATTCTTCTCGCTTCCAACGACGCAAAGCCCACCAAGGACGACGATACCAAGGAAGGCACTATCAGCAAGATCAAGCGCGTCTTGAGCCTTAAGAAGGACAATAAGAAGTCCACGCCTGGCGATGCCGAATCTGCCAATGGTGTCAAGGATGCCAAGGCCAAGGACGAGAGCGAGGACGAGCAGGCCAACCAGGGCACCATCATCAACCTGATGTCCGTGGACAGCTTCAAAATTGCCGAGGTTACCGCTTATTTGCATTTCCTCTGCGCTTCTGCTCCCACCCAACTGATTGTCGCAATTATTCTCCTCTGGCAGGTCATGGGCTTGAGTGCTATTCCTGGCCTCGTCATCATGGTCTTCCTCTTGCCCATCAACTACGCCCTTGCCAGGGGCTTCAGTTCCACCTCGAAGGCCATTCTCGCCGCAACTGACAAGCGAATCAATGTCACCAACGAGGTTCTGCAAAACATTCGCATTATCAAGTACTTTGCCTGGGAACAGCGATTTGGTCGCATCATTGGAGACAAGCGCGCAACCGAACTCAAGGCCCTGAGATCCCGGTTCATGGTTTGGGCTTTGGCTGTTGCTATCTGGAACTCTGTTCCTGTTCTCATCACGTTTTTCTCCTTCCTGGTTTTTACCGTGATCGAGAAGAAGCCCCTGGTCCCTTCCGTTGCCTTCACGGCCATCTCGCTCTTCATGCTTCTACGTGTGCCCCTGGACCAGTTCGGCGATATGTTCGCGCACGTCCAGGAAACAAAGGTTTCGATCGACCGTGTTGAGGAGTTCCTGCAAGAGGACGAAACCGAAAAGTACGATCAGCTGGGCCTGGACAACGTGGACGGGGACGGCGTCAGGCGAATCGGTTTCAACAACGCTACTCTAATCTGGGGCGGCAAGGATACTGTGGCCGAGGATGGATCGCGCGCTTTCCGCCTCATGGACATGGATGTCAACTTCCAACTAGGCAAGCTCAACATCATCGCCGGACCCACTGGATCTGGAAAAACCTCGATGCTCATGGGCCTTCTCGGCGAAATGACCCTGGTGGAAGGCAAAATCTACTGTCCCGGTGGTCGCAGCCGTGAAGATGTCCGCCCTGACCCCGAAACCGGCCTCGCTAACACGATTGCGTACGTGGCGCAAGCTGCGTGGTTGGTCAATGCTAATATCCGCGACAACATCCTTTTCTCCACACCCTTCAACGAGCAGCGGTACCGAAGCGTTATTGTGGCATGTGCTCTCGAGCGAGACCTGCAGATTCTGGACAATGGCGACGAGACTCTGGTCGGTGAGAAGGGAATCACCCTCTCTGGTGGCCAGAAGCAACGAATTTCGCTTGCCCGCGCTCTTTACTCTTCCTCAGCTCATCTACTTCTCGACGACTGTCTCAGCGCCGTGGACTCTCACACTGCCCAATGGATCTTCAGCAACTGTATTCGAGGCCCGCTGATGCGGAACCGCACTTGCATTCTCGTTACCCATAACGTCCAGCTCTGTGTCCCTTCGTCCGACTATGTTGTGCTCCTTGATAACGGCCGAGTCGATATTCAGGGATCCTCGCAAGACGTCATTGCCTCTGGCAAGCTTGGTGAAGAGATTCAGAAGTCCCGCCCACCCTCTGT
Source organism: Neonectria punicea (assembly GCA_037954315.1). Classification (NCBI taxonomy): domain Eukaryota; kingdom Fungi; phylum Ascomycota; class Sordariomycetes; order Hypocreales; family Nectriaceae; genus Neonectria; species Neonectria punicea. The sequence continues at coordinate 62,836 of JAZAVJ010000120.1, forward strand.
CAGCCACTCGCGAGTTCCCTCTCGTGTTCCCTCAAGCGTCGGCGACGATGACACCATGGTTAATGGCCAAGGTGATGCCCTTGACGGTGTGGACAGCTCAAAGAACGATAATGCGAAGAAGAAGCGCAAGCAGGATGCCATGGAGGAGACCAAGGCGACTGGATCTGTTAAGTGGCCTGTTATGAAGCACTACCTCCAGTCTATGGGGCCCTGGTGGTTCTGGGTCGTGGCATTCTTTGTCTTTACCACACAGCAACTCTCGGCGGTAGCAACTAACTTTTGGGTGCGAGAATGGGCAAACCAATACGTTGTAGAGAGCAACAACGAAACAAGTAAAAACATGTTCGCTTGGGGCTCTCGAGACCACACCTATTCGACGTCGACGTCGACTTTCTCAACGGCGGCATTCGCCAACGTTGCCAGACTTGGAAACATTGGATCCAAAGGGCCTTCTGAATCGATCGACGGACAAACACTGCTCACTCCTTATCCTAACGGCACTACGCCAGAAGTTAACGTCATGTACTATCTGACGGTTCTTGCCGGAATAGGAGCGGCTGGAGCCTTAGCAGCCCTCTTTAGGGATCTCTGGTTGTTCCTGGGCTCGCTGACAGCCTCGAAGCGCATTCACAACCACCTCATTTCATCGGTTACTCGCGCCAGATTCAAGTTCTTTGACGTCACACCTCTTGGACAGCTCATAAACCGCTTCAGCAAAGACCTCGAGGCCGTCGACCAGGAGATAGCACCCGTGGCTATTGGTGTGATCAGCTGTGGTCTCTCGCTCGTCGTGACCGTTGGTTTGATTTCTTACCTCACTCCCATGTTCCTTGTCGCCGCCTTCTTCATCGGCATTCTATTTTATCTTATCGCTGTCTTCTACCTCCGAGCGTCCCGGGATCTGAAGCGCCTGGAGTCGGTCCAGCGCAGCCCACTTTTCCAACAGTTTGGCGAGACCCTCAGCGGCATGACGACGATCCGTGCCTACGGTGACGAGCGACGCTTCATCCGGGACAACTTGGAGAAGATTAACACTCAATCTCGACCTTTCATCTATCTATGGGCCTGCAACAGATGGCTCGCTTTCCGCGCCGATTTGCTGGGCGATTTGGTTGCTTTCTTCGCGGGCGTGTTCATCATCCTCAGCATAGGCAAGATTGATGCTGGTGCAGCGGGTATCTCGCTGAGCTACGCACTGGGCTTCACCGAGAGCGTGCTTTGGCTAGTGCGACTCTACGCTATTAACGAGCAGAACATGAACTCGATGGAGCGAATCAAGGAGTACTTGGACGTGGAACAGGAGGCCGAGGCCGTGATCGAGGATAGCCGGCCGCCTGAGAACTGGCCTGGAAACGGGGCGGTTGAGTTTGTCAACTACACCACAAGCTATCGGGCAGAGTTGGACCCAGTCCTGCGAGACATCTCACTCAAAATCAACCCAAGAGAGAAGGTGGGCATCGTCGGACGAACGGGCGCTGGCAAGAGCTCTCTAGCGCTGGCCATCTTCCGAGCGCTCGAGGCCGACAAGGGAACGATTCTGATTGACGACCTGGATATTGGCAAGATTGGACTTCAGGATCTCCGAGAAAACATCACCATCGTGCCCCAGGACCCAACCCTGTTCCATGGAACTATCCGAAGCAACCTGGATCCCTTTAATACGTACTCAGATGAGGACATATTTGCGGCACTGCGCCGGGTGCAGCTTGTCGGTCGCGATGAGCAGACTCGAACTGGAACACAAACTCCCGGCTCCCCGACTTCGCCTAACTCAACAGCAGCGAAGAACAGAAACATCTTCTTGGACCTCGCCTCAGCTGTGTCGGAATCCGGCTCGAATCTGTCGCAAGGACAACGACAATTGCTGTGCCTAGCACGAGCGATGCTCAAGTCACCGACAGTGCTGGTGATGGACGAAGCGACGGCGTCGATTGACTACGCAACAGACTCAAAAATCCAGGAAACAATCCGGGAGCTAACAGGGACGGTGATTACGATTGCGCACCGACTTCAAACTATTGTGGACTACGACAAGGTCTTGGTCCTAGACAAGGGCCAGGTGGTGGAATATGCCCACCCATGGACGCTGATCAACAAAGAGGATGGCACATTCCGCAGCATGTGCGATATGAGCGGAGAGCTGGAAGTGCTCCTCAAAGCGGCCAAGAAGAAGTGGGATGCTGGTCGGCTAGTAGATGTCGACTCTTAGAAGGGAGTGACTAGCCAGGTGGATAAAAAAGCGGAACTTCGGTGACGGCATGTTTATCCTTTTGTGTTTGCCTGCAGGTTGCAGGAGAGAAGACTCCCGAACCTGGACTTGGAGAAGTAAAGAATAGATAGTTATCCGTATTTTCTAGGTTATTGGATAATGATAATCGTTTCGACGATGAATTGAAGCGGTGTCTGTAGGCTGAACCCATGTCCCATTTATTATGAGAACGCATACATCACCTATAACTTCGCTCATTATGTAAATGGTTATGAGTGTTGCTATTTGATACATTCGGTTGTGACGAAGAAAACGAGGTTGTGATGATAGAAATGTTCCCAGCAAAATGTATCTACGAAGTTTGTTCTTTGACTTGAAGAGCGCCACTGTGGCGCACAAGTGCTGAACCGCCACACACATGCCCCGCCCCCACCATTTGCTCATCCCTTCGTTCTCATTCGCATCCCCACATCCCAACCAATGCTCACTCATCACTTACCTCAGCAAGCACCATCATCCTCCTCCTCTCAACATCCGCACAAGGACTTATTTGCAACGACTGATTATTATTACCTCTCTTGTACCGCACATGTAATTTCAAAGGGCCAGCCGTAAGAGAAAAGCCGGACGGCTAAGAAAACAGCAGCAAAGGGACGAGCCGACAATGGCCGAAGCAGGGATGGATTCGTCTTCAAGGAGGATCTTGGCGGTGGGAATGGAGGGCGAGACGGCGGCGTTGGCTCGGGTGATCAAAGGTTAGTGTTTCTGAGATGGCTGTTGAGTAAAGAGGATGTTTAAGGGAAGGATATGAGGGCGGGATCGAATGGAGGATACTGTCAGTTGTGGCAGAGACACGTTATCTCTGTCGACACGACTTCACCATGCCTCTCTTTCCTCAACTGGTCCCCTATTTCCCTATACCACCACACACTTTCATACCTCATTTACAGATCATCCTCGCTGACCTTCTCTCGATAGACCTCACTGGTACCGCGCCCTCAACACCTTCTGCTGACCTCTCTCTCGCCGGCACCACTCACCCCCTCAGCCTCACTACCCCCTACTACTCCACTACCGTCCCCATCTGGCTCGATCTAATCGCCGACCCTAAGGACTGGGCTTCCTCCTTCCTCTCTCCCGAGGCCGTCGAGGTGCTCGCTGTTCTAGGGGGCGTCGTTGTCGTCTTCAACGCGCCGGGCACTGGAAGTGCGGCCGAGCCAACTCGCAGCTTGATCCGCAACGTCGGCAAGGTTGTAAAAGAGGGCCTGGGCGGTTGGGACTGGGATGGTGTAGGGTTGGTGATCGGTGTTGGTGTTGGCGAGGGGGATGAGGATGAATGGGATGAGATTTGCGCCGAGGCAGGACTGGAGTTTGTCAAGGTCGGTGACAAGGAGACCTCGGGGCTGAATGAGTTTGGAGGTTCGTCCCCGCCGTTAAATTATCCGTATACGCTGAATGTGGCACTAACATGAGGCAGAGAAAACGGGAATTGCCCGTGTGAAGCAGGCACTAGAAACCAACGACTGGTCTCAGCTTGAAGCGCCCTTCTCCGAGTCAGACTTTGGCGACTTTGAAACGGGATCTGGGAAACTGGAAGAAGACGAAGCTGGCGTTGATGACAAAGACCTAAACCCGGAAAAGATGGGCTTTGGCTTCGACAAGACCGACTTCGAAGGTCTACGGCGGGCCATCTGGGAGACAGCACAAGACCAGAGCGACAACGACGACGAGGTCACTAAGGAGGCCAAGGCTGAAGGTAGCGATAAGAAGGACGCATCAGGGGACAAGAAGGTAGAAGATGGACGATTAGGGGACTTGGATGACGAAGAGGTCGCCAAGATTGAGGGCATGATGAGGAAGCTGCAGGCGGTTCGGGAAGCGGGTGAGGGCATGGGAGAGGAGCAGCGAAAGAGGATGGCCGCAAGGGCGGTGGAAGAGGTTATGAGGGACTTGTAGCGAGGCTCTCCATGGGAACTCGAGAAGGGACTTGGCCGCAGAACGCCTAGAAGCCATCTTTGAAGGGCGCATCTTAAAAGTCACTCTTGGCCAACGACTTCGTCTTGTTGACGGTGCTAATTTTCACATCACGACAACAGATAATTGGGGTAGGCTTCTCGTCCACCGCTGAACGCCCCTTTTCTCCCACATGCCCGGCAATGAATTAATCGCCTTGAGCACATTCGCATATCCCGTCGTCTGCCAGATATACCTCAACTTAGTCGTGAAGAAAGTCCTCTGCTCCTCCGTCTCGGCCTCGGCGGCCCCGACAAAATTCGGCCACACGAGTACATGCGCCCCGGGGTAGGCCGGGTCGACGCGCTCCAGGGCGGCGCGGAGCTGGCGGACGCGGTGGGCCATGAGGTCCTCGCACACGGGGACGGCGGCGGAACGCGCCCGGCAGAGGTAGATGTCCATGGCGAGCCGGAAGGCGTCGTCGTACAGGCGGACGTGGTCGAGGGCCAGCGGCGTGTCGGCCGTGGGGAGCTCGTTGCCGGAGAGGGTGGCGAGGATGGCGGCGTTGGGGGATTGCGGGACGTTGGATTCGCTGACGATGGGGTCGCCGAAGAATTTGATGCTTTGGGTGATGTTAGATACTTCGTCGGAGTGTCAGTTCCAAGGGCTTTGGAGGAACACTTACAGCCTGGATTGTGAATTGAGAAACCTCGCCAGTTGAGACGTCGGTTCGACGCCTCCCCTCGCGCGCACAAACGCATCCAGCATGTGATACAGGATCATGACCTGCTCGTCCCCGCGCACAAGATCCCCGACGATCAGCAGCAAGATAGTCGCCCAGGTGGCGTCGTCGAGCGCCGGCGCCGAGAGCCCGTCCTCCCGGAGCCGCTGGATGATGGCGGCGCGGCCCTGCTCGGCCGGGGCGCGCAGTTCCGGACGGCGCGGGAGCAGGTGGAAGGCGGCGGCGACGCAGACGGCGCGCTGGACGAGGCGGTTGGATGCGGCGAAGGGGAGCACGTGGCGGCGGTAGCCGTTGGAGGCGTTGTTGAAGAGCAGCATGACGGGCGAGACGTGTTCGGAGACTGCGGCGTGTTAGTGACTGGGGGATACGTCGCAGTAACGAAATTGAAGGGGGTTTATGGGCCTACAGTATTGGAACATCCATCGTGAGTTTGCGTCGATGGGTTCTATTGTCCGCGGTCGCTCTACTATGGCTTCAACTCGGAACCCGGTCTCTCTTATAACTTCATCAAGCTGCTCTCCCTCGGAAGTGGTTTCCAACGACGGCGTTTCCGAATTACTATCCTCCTCCCCGGTCTCCAGCCCGATATCCCCTTCAACCCTCGAAGCCGGGCCGCCGCAACTCTTCTCGCCCGCGACCCACGTCAACGGGCCCGAGTAGTCGACGACGGCCGGAGCCGGGGGCTGCTGCTTCTGGTCCCGCAGCTCGTGCGCGAAGCGGTAGCGGATGCCGTACCCGGGGCACCGGAGGCCCTTCTTGGCGCACTTCCGACAGCGCGTGCCGGTCCTGTCGCAGACGATGCGCCGCTTGACGCAGTTGTAGCAGGCCTTGGGCGGTTTCTGGGCGGGTTCCATGCTTGGGAAGGCGAGGGTTTTCAGATGATAAGGGACGTCGGGGACATGCACGGGGGAACTAGGGTGAAACTCCGCGGTCTGAGAACGACCGGGTTGAATCTCGATCTTGCATTGAAGATGCAATGGGGGGGTGTTCTAGGGGCATTTTCTTATCTGGCTGGTGATAGAGACGGAGAGATAACTAGAGGTGGACGACGTCGTGAGTCTGGCGCCCCGATATGCAATCAGCGGGTTGGTCTCATGCTAGTTGTCGATATCCAGACTGCCTAATCAGGATATACTGTAACTCATCTCCTCGTTTCTTCCTACAACATGCCTCTACACCCTCATGCTATCCGTTTACTTACACCGCCGAGTTCAGACGGTATTACAATTAACAATCAAAATGCTATACTTGATGCGGCTCGTTTCTCTCATACACTCTGACTATAATGCTAACGCCATCTTTTGACTTACACAACAACCCAACATTACAACTTGTACGATGTCCGCTTCCCGCCATTCATATCCATCTCAATCAGCTTCTTTGCCGCCGTCTTTTTACCCTCCTTAGCGGCCCTGAACTCGAGCACCAACTCCATGGCCGCCTTGGCCCCGTCCTCGATCCCCCCGTCAATGAACCCTCTCCAGCCGTCGGCCCAGTCGGCGCTCGCAAACAGCACGTTGCCCTGGCGCTTGCGTAGCACGTCCAGGTACGTCGTCGACATCTTGGGCGCCAGGAACTCCCACGTGCCCATGGCGAACTCGTCCTCGTTCCAGTCGTGGAAGACGAGCCGTCGGATGTCGTCGAACTCGGACGGCGCGAACGCCTTGTACGCCGACAGTGCGCCCCGTGCCCCGTCCGCCGCGAGCTTCAGCTGGATTCCCGGGTATGACGGCCCAAAGGCCACCAGGTGCGTGTTCCCCGCCGGCGTCGTGCCGTCGCCAAAGGTCCAGCTCAGAGGACCCTTCCACACGTAGCCCGTGAAGGACCGCAGCGCTGGGTTTGCTACCTCCGCGTGCACCTTCGTGCAGTGGTTGACGTGGCCCTGGCTCGCCGCTTCGCTCTTCCCGGCGAGCAGCGGAGGAGACCAGATAATGTTGTTAAGGACGTTGAGCGGAACCGTGGCGATGACGCGCTTGGCCCTGAAAATATCTCCCCCGCGCGTCTTGACCTCGACGTGCGAGCTGACGTCCGTCACCGACGCCACGGGGGCGTCGAACCGATACGTTAAGTTTCCTGTAGCCACGGCGTCATCGAAGATGCGGCGGGCCAGCGCGGACTGGCCGTCGCGAAGCTTGAAGGTGAGGCACAGCTCGCTGAGTTCCTGCAAGTCGTAGTTGTTGAGGGCCCACCACCTCAGGAACTCGAAGAAGGCTGAGTTCTCCATGGTGCCACCCGACGTCACGGACAAGAACGTCTGGAGCAGCTGCAGCTGCAGCGGCGTCACGTCGTCGGCGATCTGCGCGAAGCGGTCCGCGAAGGACATAGCGTCGTAGTGCACCACATCCGGGTTGAAGTGAGGGTTGTGCGGGAACGGGATGAGGCCGCGGCCGTGTTTGCCGTCGACGTTGACGAACTTGCGGACGGCCGTGTTGAGCGCGGTGAACTATCGACGGAGTGGGATGGTCAGCCAAGGTCCAAGGGAAGCACCCTTGATGGGTGATGCCACGGCAAGTATCAGCCGGGTCTCGAGACTAACCTCTTCCTCCCTGCTCATGTGTATGGTTCCCTCGGGCCTCACAAACGTCGCCTTATCAAGCCCCCTGCCCGTCACGGGGGAGATCTCGAGGTCTTTGCTCATGCCATAGCGCGCCAGTTCGCGCCAGACAAACGGCTGATTCCAATGGACCCAAGTGCCGCCCATCTCGTAGGCGTAGCCGTCGATGTTGGACGACCAAGTGCGTCCGCCAATGCGGTCGCGGCCTTCGACTAGGATGACGTCGTGGCCCGCCGTCGTCAGGTCTCGCAGGGCTGTAAGACCCGTATAGCCGGCGCCGATGACCAGGACCTCGTGGACCTTGTCGGACGGCCGGTTCGCCGCAGGCTTGATGACCCCGATGGAGGGGATACCGCTTGAGAGGCCGGATTGGGGAGTCCATTGGTGGCCCTCGCGGGTGAGGTGTGCCTTGAAGACCATGTTGAAAGGTAGGTAAGTATTCGGACCTGAACAATGACTATAGTCAAAGAGAAGAGAGATGTTGAGAAGTGGTCTGACAGTCCAAGAACATTGCAATTTGTTCTGGTCCCTTTATAATCCTCCATCACCGTCGGAATGACTCTTCGTCTCTGCAACTCTCCCTCCGACTCGACTCAACCACCGCAACTCGGGCGCTTCCGAATTCTCACCATAGTTTCCTCTTTGGGAACACCAACTAGCCTCCCGAAATCTCCCCCGTCTCTCGCCCCAGAGCTACCCCATTACGGCAATGCCCAGATCGATTTGCTTGCACGACAGGACCCTTATCGCCCCTCTCCTTCGATCGCGCACTGTCATCATCTCGCAGCTCTATCTTATCTCGATGTCTTTTTCTCACTTTGGGTACCGCATTGGGACATGCGTCGTCTCGTGCCACCAACCAGAGCTTTATCCGTCCGAGCCAAGCCGCGCTTATCAGTGCCGCTATATGAACTTCGCCTCCCCCCACGGGGTTGCCGGTCTCTCGACGGCAGAGCATAACGTCTTCTTTTCTCGTTTCTGTTTCCATTTTCAGCCTGGGCAACTTGGTATCAGATCTCCGGTCGGTGCTCCAATATGCGAGAGCTTTCGTTATCAAAATGCCGGGTGAAGCGGCGCTTGATATCTGGGAAGCGGAGATAGATAGAGACAATGGGCGATTTCTATTAAATAGAACAGCTGGTCCATTGGAATAGATATATCTAGGTCTAGGGCTCTCGTCAATCATTCACCAGCCGCAATTCCAGAATCTCTCAATCCAAATTGCATCCCACCGCGTCATGAAGAAGGGTTTCTCACACGAGATGAAGGCAGCCGAAATTGACGGCCCGCAGCTTGAAAGCAGTTCGTCCACTTCTCCATACAACCCCCTCGTAATCTCGACCGCGCACAATACTGACCCGTATTCATTTACATAGATGGCTCCATCAGGTCCGGAAAAGTCGAAGAGGATCAAGAGCTTTCCCGCCTGGGCATCAGCTCGCACGCGAAACGCGACCTCAGTCTGATCAACATCATCGCCGTCGGATGGAACGTGTGCAACAGCTGGGCCGCCATCGCGGCGACCATGAGTCTGTCCATCGCGTCCGGGGGGCCTGTCACGCTGCTCTGCGGCCTTCTTCTCGTCATCGTGCTTAATGGCAGCGCGGCGGCCACCATGGCCGAGATCGCAAGTATCTACCCTACAGCCGGAGGGCAATATCACTGGACTGGCATTCTGGCGCCCAAGAAATGGAGTCGCGGTATAGTGAGGACCTATGCGCCTTAAACTTGTTACTAGAGAGATTGCTAATGAGAACAAAAGAGTTACATCTGTGGTGTTATCAACCTCCTCGGGTGGATCGCGACAGCGGCAGGTTTCGTTGTCACTACCGGCCAGCTGATAACCGGACTCGCTACCTTTCTACACCCAAACTATGCCATTGAGTCCTGGCATGTCTTGCTCATCTTCCAGCTCATGAACATCATCTTCGTCCTGTACAACATGTTTCTGATCAAGAGGACTCTATGGATACACGATGTCGGATGTAAGCCTCCTCTACCCCTTAAACAAGACGCAGCAACTCACACCGTTAGTCGTCATATCCCTCGTCAGCTTCTTCGTCATCCTCATCGCGTGCCTCGCGCGAAGTCAGTCGAAACAGGACGATTCATTTGTCTGGGGCAACTTCGTCAACCCAACTGGCTGGAAGGCCGACGGAGTTGTCTTCCTTATTGGGCTGTCTAATCCCAACTTCATATACTCCGGTCTGGACGGCGCCGTCCACCTCGCGGAGGAATGCACCGATGCTGCCAGAACAGTTCCCAAGGCGCTCATGTCGACCATTGTCGTGGGATTCATCACTGGCTTCGCCTTTGCTGTCGCAATGACTTACTGCACCACTGATTTCGATGCCGTTATGGCTGCCCCGTAAGACCCATCACTTACCACCGCACCTCGGCCACAGCTAACAGATACAACCAAGGATCCCAGTTCTTGAGATTTGGTACCAGGCAACCAGATCTAAGGGCGCTGCTGTGACGTTTACCTCTATCCTCGTGGTCTGCGGCTGCTTCGCCATCATCGGATGCCATCAGACAGCCTCTCGGTTGACGTACGCTTTCGCCCGAGACAACGCCATCATATTCTCGCCCAAGCTGTTAACCGTGAGTGAGAAATACGGCGTCCCAATCTATGCTCTACTAGCAAACGGCGTCGTCGTTGCCGTCATCGGCTTCGTGTACCTGGGTTCGACGTCGGCCTTCAACGCCATGGTTGCAACTGGTTTGATCTTGCTGCAAGTCAGCTTTGCCTTTCCTGCTGCCCTCCTGCTCTGGAGGAAGAGGTCGGTCCGGTTTCTGCCAAAGAATCGACCCTTCAGGCTGGGGCCGTTGGGTTGGGTGGCCAACGTCCTTACCATTGTGTTTGCCGTCGTTGCTCTGGTCTTCTACAGTCTCCCGACGGTGCTGCCTGTCACCTCCAGTAATATGAGTGAGCATGCATTTCTCCTTATTGCCGTCTTTGCTACTGACTCGCCATATAGACTATACATGTGCCGTCATTGGTATAATGTTCGTGTTTGGCGTGGCCAATTGGTTTGGTCACGCATCGAGAAACTATCAGGGACCGACTATGGATGATATCTGAAAACAGCTTGAGAGGATAGTGGTCAGTGATAGAGGCTAGAAGTAATTGGGACTAGTTACAAGTTAGAATAGTGTTGGGTTTGGGATTAAAATGCTAGAGTACGTGCCACTTCGCCAAAGAGGCCCAAAATGATACCCATTTGCTTCGTTATGTCGTTACTTGAGAGCCTCTGCGTTTCGTGGAACAAGGCGGGTGGTCGGTCGAGCCAATGGGCTAAAGTAGTACCTGGGAATGGAGATTAGGGGTAATTGGAATTAGCTGGAGAGTAAGAACAGTTTTAAAGATAGGAATGGTCAGGGTTATGATTGGAAAGATTTCATTGTGGTGACATATGCCTTCAATCTAACTGGTTCTCTGTCGTTAGATCTGCCTGTGTGGTGCATCTAGTTGAAGTTGCTGGTGCGCCCAGGCAACACCGGCCCAGTAACGATTTGGAACTCGTACTGACATCCTCAATGTCGGGAAATACATTTGAAAACGAGAGAAGCTGCGGCTTAGCTTGTTGGGATCACATAACATCTGCACCGCACCAGGGCTTTGTTCGTGATTGCAGTGAGCAACAGTACCGAGACTAAAGGCTAGCGTCGATCCGGGTCTTGGGGGCACCGTACCACTAGCTCGCTTCACGCAAGGGATGAGTGCTAAACGAGTCGAGTATCGGTATGGCCACGATATTCGAAGCAGTAGTTTTGCAAGCTTGGTCGGCTCTTCTCTGCCCCTTGGGGCTAACCTAGGCCTTGCGGGTGATGATCGATGTGGGTTCAAGTGTTCAACTGGGTCGAGATACTGTCCGAGGTTGGAATGGAGCAGCCCTAGAACTAGCCAGGGTCCGCCTTTTGACCAGATTTGGGAACAAGAGAAGGCGACCTTCCAATCCCAGGAAGTCTGTGTTTCCACAAGGGTGACGACTCAAGCTACGAAGCACTTCGGGTTGCAGTGTTGCAGGCCCTTGACTGCCCGTGACCAGTCCGTGCATTGAACCGAACAGGGGAGCGACTCACGTTTCAGCGCGCCCGCCTGGGAACATGCCCGGGCTCTGCGCTCCGAGACTCTCTGGGAGCATTTCGTATCTATCGGCCGGACGCTTGGGGCAATGATGTCGTGAATCCACTGGTCGAGGTCAGCTGTGCCATCCGCCGAGCTGGGCGTGCCAGTGGCCATTGCTCATGCTGCCAGACCGTCAGGACTCCTGGACTGGCCTGCGTTCTTCCGAGTTGTCGCTGCGAAGGATGGCAAGCAGCGGGCCGAAGGGTTCTGACCAGGAATCCTAGGAATCGATTCCGACTCTTGACTGATGCATGTCGTATTCTGCAGATGTTGTCAAGCCTTCGACTGGTCGAGAGACGCGCTCGACGCGCTGCAGCCCCGCGGGTGGATGCTCGTCCACACCAAGTTTACCGCCATTGGACGGATCATCAACCAGTCATGCAGACCGGCGGGTGTTGTTGTGCACTGCGGTCTGCGGAGCACCGGATGACTGCAGATGTGTGTGAGCCGAGTGTGAGCATGGGAGCCTGTGAGGCGACAGGATTCCTGGCTTTGGCAAGACCCGATCTGCAGGATGAATGCTGGCTGGTGCCCGTTCCCGTTCCCCTTCTTTGAACCCGGCTTGGACCTTGAGTTTGCATTGAGTCACATCTCCGGCCTCTTGTGTTACGGGCCATTGAAGTTGGACGGGATGTGCTTTGTCGGAAGCCTACCCGCATAAGAGCATGCCATTGCGACCCGAACCGCTTGTACTACAGTGTAGTCGATGCTGCTATCCATGCGGCATCCTTCACAGAATTCCGGCCTTGGAAGCTGTGAGCAAAAAGGGGGGAGCCTCGTGCGTCCGATCCATTCCGTGTCACCCACCGGCATCCACCCATGTAAGGCGAGGGAGCTGAGTCAAGGGAAGCCAAGCTGCGGATGGTTTTCTCGTGGGTCTATGGAAACCTGGTCTCTGTGCGGCGTACAAAAAGGCCCCAACCTTATGCCTGAGGAGGTGGACGGACGAGCTTGTACAAAATCGCGACCTGGGACCGGACGGGCGATCGCTACCTAAGCTGCTTTGGGCGAGGTAAAACCGTCACACATCCTGGGTCCAATGGCATGTGCTTGCTGGGCGGGGACTTGGTGAGCGCTGGTTGGCTGCCCAAGTTGTTGATCCTGCAAGGTACAGGACGTGAGTTTGTGAGAGACTAGGATCTAGGTCAGGGGTAATGGCTTTCCACATTGGATTGGTGGAGGGAGGACTCACTTGGCTGCCACACTGTGTCGAACCTTTTGGCCAATGAGAAGGTTGATCATTCTCGACGGGACGGACGGGTCTGGATCCATCAAGTTGCGACTTTTGGCACGTCCACGAAGGACGAGTATCAGTCTGACAGTCATGGTGGTCAATGTGGTGTCAGCGCAAGAGTCTTCAGGGCTGCTGATGGTTGCTGTCAGTTGCGAGTCCTTGCTGGTGGTGTTCGACTGGCGCCTGCCTAAGCAGATGTGGTGGTGATGGTGTGTACATTCGCGCTTGTTCGCGGACAACGCCGGCCCGCAACTAGACATCGGCGATGGGGTGGTTGAGGTCTGTCAATACCAAGGCTAACCCACAACGGCAGGCCTTGGTCATGCGTCATGGGCGTCGAAGCTGCCATAGAGTTGAGAGCATACACCTTCGTACGGATACTCGTTCCATAACTGCTTGACGAGCCAAGCAAACAAGTGCATGAGGGCTGGATAAAGACCAAGCCATGAAAGTCCGCGTTCAATGCCGGATGCTTGGAAACGACTTGGCCGATGCCGTGGGCTAGCACCGTATTCGCAGACTTGCCGATCATCTGGATCTTAACAAGACGCTTGAACGGTCAGAGGAATGACGCGTGAAGTAGGGCACGCTGTTCGTTTGTAGCGCGCCTAAGTTACGCCGTCTAGGCTGACCCGTTGCATGACGATGGGGCGGGAGACTACTGCAGGAACAGGGCCTTGGAGCACACCTCGCACAGCCGTCGTTGGGCGCCCAGGTCAGTCGGGGTAATCGCCAACAAGACATGGCATGATTTTGAGCGCAGCGTCCGTTGGGATCTGGCGGGAACCGATCCATCGACACTCTCGGGCGAGAGACTGCAGCGCCCCGTGCGAGTGATCCGGAGCTGAGCTTTTGGGACTTGCGAGTGGAAGCCACAGCTAACGGTAGCTGGAAGCTTTCGCCACAGGCCGCTAATCGCTAGCCGTCTGGAGGTCTTGGCACCCCTTTTTCATCGCCGGCCCCATTGAACGTCCGGCCGTCATCCACCCGGCCGGCATCGCCTAGGGCACGACAAATCCCCTTCTCGTAGGCGGAAGAGGCCGTCCTTTGCTTGATCGGTACTAGATACTTATCCGGTCAGATACTAAGAACCGCAGGTTCCTCGAAGAGCAGCCACGGAACCAGACTCGCTGGGTTGACAAGGGTTGCGTGCTGAATTGAACCAGGGAGACGGCAGAGTATTCTGGTTGACGTCGAGAGTGGGTAGGACTTACGTATGGTACTGCTTGTGTCATGGTTGGCATGCAATACGTCTGCTGCCACCGGGGTCAGCAGCCGATGTGAGAGGCATCAATGCCCCGTGTGTGTCGCCCCTGCAAAAACCGTGTGAGATTTTCCACTTGGACGATGCTACCCGTGCCAGCCACTGCATGGGGTCCCCGTACTTCCTGACGGAGCATGGACAGTCACTAGGAGCACCGTAACGCTCTCATGAACTTGGACAATACGCTGCCGTTCCTAAAAAGTGGCGGGATGAATGAACGGTGTCTTGTCTTATCGCTTCCACTCCGCGTTTCGGTCTATTTGTCACCAATGTCTTTGGGAAGGTTCTAAATCGGGACCAGGCGAAGTAGAAACAAACGTTGAGATACGGTCTTCGTCAAAGGGTGGGCGAGCCGATCCGTTTGTTCCTGCATGTGTTTGGACAGCTCGATCAGCATCTCTTCTTGCACATCTTGACATCCTTGACTCTTGTAGTGTAGCCTTCGCCACCATCACCCACCCACACTCCATCTGACCTGCGGCTCGAGCGGGCGCACGGCATGGTACAGAGTACGGAGTACGAGACCGAGGTGTTGGGCGGGTGTACGTTGCCTCGCGCCATCGGCTATTGTCTGGTGGTTGTGGCTGCCTCCTTTTGGCCATCTCTCGACTACCCCACGGAAAGAATTGGAAAGCAGAAATAAAGCAAAATGAGGACTTCAGCTTTCTGTTTTGATGCTTGTTGGTGAATCATTGAAAACGATGCATAGTGGGCGCTGGTTTGTCTCGGCAGCGGGACGCAAGCTTGACAGCTTATCAGAACGAGACCGTATCCGACCCGATGGATGCCTCCGGATAATTGAGGTTGGTTAGGACAATGAGAAGTTGAAGTGCGTGGCGTGCACCAGCGAAAGCATGGACGGGCGGGCGGTTTCTTGATCGGGATGGGCTGCCTGATACAGTGAGATCACCGGCCTCGACACGGTACGCTCGCGGGGCTTGCGCACCTCGGCCCTGAGGTGGCTTGGGAGGTCCACAGGGGGCCAATGGGGAGGTCGTCCCCTAGGGGGTTTTGGGGGCGCGCCGGTTTGGGGGCCGCGGGGCCGGTGCAGAGCGGGACTTGGGCGCACTGTAGCCATCGCGCGTACCTTGCAGTAGCGCGGGTTTGGGAGACCCCTGTTCCGAGACCTCTCGCCGTGAGCTTGAGCCTTGGGGATCAGCAAGGCCCCCCCTGCCGAGACAGGAAAGGCTTGCATGACAAACATCCTGGCCCGACGTTTGGAGTGTTGCAGTGTTCAAGTCTGGAGACGGACGGGGGACTGAAGTTTGGGAGAAGCTGAGAAAGTGAGGAGACTCTGCCCGCCGGCGTCCGGGCCCCTTGTAAGTCGTGCCTCGGGTGGCACAAGGTGACTCTCGTACCGACTAGTCCATGGCGATTGATGCACGGGGGAGGGCAAAAAGGTCCACAATGGGGGCTTGTGGAACGCTGACCCAGACGTTTTAGTGTGAGAAAGGGCATCAGAGTGCGTGTGATGTTTTGCTGCGGAGTATTGCTGCGGCTGTTGTCAGTGTTTCCCTCCTCGGCCCTGGGATTCAGGTGAAGCCTGAAGACGTAGAGCCCCGGGAGTCGGCGACAGACGGCGACAGACGACGCTTGACAGCTGACACGAGGCACCAGAAGGCGCCTTGAGCACTGGACACCCCATGATTAGCAGGACATGGCATTGTAGGGACCGCTGGCCCCTGGGGTACAGAGCAGATGGCACGGGCTGGTGTATTTATGCTATTCTGGGATGGTGGGCGGTCATCCGCACGACGTGACGTTTAAACTCCCTGCTGGTGACAGTCCGTCAAGTCCGTCACTTGGATTGTCGGTCCATCAGTATATGCGGCCTTTAACCGCCGGAGCTGGGTGTGCGAAGGAATCCTGTTGCGCTCCTTGGCTCTCAAAAGGCCAAGGCATGTCCAGAAGAAGGCTAGGGTGTTTGTGATGGTCCTCTCAGGCGCGGCAGTGGATCGGGAACCGGGCGGATTCAAGGATGTGAGGTGGGATGAATGGAAGGATGAGATGGGATGGAATGGGTACATGGATATTGATTTGAGGCCTGAACAAAGTCCCGTCAAGGCCAGCAAGGAACACGAGACACAACCGCGTACAGCACTATCAGTTGCAGTTGTGAGCTGGAGAATTCGTGCGAAGTACTCCATTGCCTGCAGTAGGTGGTGACATCCGTAAACGTGCCAGCAGAATGGTGGTGTGGGAAGATGGTGGGGGCCGCTCACCGGCCCTTTCGTCACTGGCTCGTCCAGTGCGCCAATGGCCTCTGACTGGCCCGTGCCGGCGCCGGTCGGCTGCGGGCCTGCGGGGCCAAGAGCCACGGGGGGTCTGCGCTCCTTGGGGGGATGCCGCTGGACGGAAGGAACAGGATAGGGGAGGGTCGAACTGTGAGGATAGGCTGGGACGGATAGGAGAGGATAAGGCGACAAGGCCCTAGTGGTCTTGCGAGGCATCGAGGTCTATTTGGCCTCATGGGCATCTGGAGCCGTCGATTCGCTGAATCGCAGGCCGTTAGCACCCACAGCCTGGGAAGACTTGCAGTCAGTCCAATCGACTTCCACTGAAGGCGTCTGCCTCGAAGCAGGGACGTACCCGACTGCAGCTCGCTACCCCCCGATCCTGGACCGGTTGGATCCTACTGTTCTGCAGGCACGCATGGAGTGAGGCCTGGCAGTCTGGTCTGGTCTGGTCTGGTCTGGTCCAGTCAAGTGCTAGTGAAGAACTCCCAACTGCTAGCTGTTTTCCGCCGGGCGTACGTGGGCGCCGACCTGTGGTCCAACCGTCCGCCCGTCCATCCAAATCCCCAGCGGCCACCATCTAGCCAGCAGCGGGTCCAGGGGAGAAGGCCTAAGGGAACAAAGCCCCCCGAAGTGGAGGCTTACCGCCCTGGGCTGCACCGCGACGCTACACCACCCACGCGCTCCCACGCGCTGCACCACTGCCGTAGGCTGCCCGGTGTTGTGCGGCGCTGGGTGGCCCCCCCCCCCCCGCAAGATGGAGCGGGCGGGAGGGAGGCGTGAAAGCCCAGCCCAGGCGTTGGGTGGTGGATTGGTGGAACGCTCACCACGCTGTAACTCAGGTACAAGCGTCAAAGGTATCTCCCGGATGGTGTCCCAAGGGGCCCGCACCCGTCCCAGAGGGAGAGGGCTTGGGAAGGCAAGGCTAAGGTACCTGAGTGGAGGTTCCTCTTTTTTCCTCTTTTTTTTTCTTTCTTTCTGCTCACACCCACACGCCCGCCCACACTCGGTCGGCGTTGCTGCGAGTGACTGCCCACGCTCCCACTGCGCTGCCCGCTGCCCGCTGTCCGCTCGCTGCCCACCGCCCATTCTTAGAGCCCCTTCCCTTTTCTCTCTCTCCTTTGAAGCCCCCCTCCCCCGTTTCTCTCCTCCATCTTGCATCGCCAGTCCCTCCTTGTGACCGCTTCTTCCCCTTCTTCCCCCCCGCTCACTATTCTTTTTCTTTCTTTCCTTTAAGTCGCTCTCTTGAAATCTTCATCTTCACTCAGCCATCTCGGCGCCCGTCACTCTTTCCGGGTCCCTTCCTTTCCTTCGGCTTCGGCTTCGTCGCTCCAAGCGCATCTACACTTTCTAAACCTCCGAGACCACCGGCACTCGCCGCACTCGCCTCGCTACACTTTCCTCTTCCTATCACGGATCAGGACCACACTCATTACTTGCCTGCTCACAGGATCTCATCATTCTCTACTTTCCCTACTCCAGCTACCTATTCCACACTCATTCACCCGGACCTCTCGTGGCCTTACCCCGTTCGAAACTCATTACCGAAACTCGAACCCCCAAACGCGCCTTTTCGCGGCCCCAAACACCGCTGAACAACAACTACCCGCGCCCACCCACGAAGGACCAAATCGACCTGCTTTTTATACCCACCATCCCTAAAGAAGGATAGCAATACGCGATCGCATCTGCAGCAATGGCCACCGAGGTTGAGCAACCCATGGCCATGGTCACAACTGGCCAAGCTGCCCCCCAACAGGCATCCACCCCTAACTCGACAACCGGTTCCGCCATGACTCCTTCCAACAAGCAGACCCCGTCTCCCTCTGCAAGCGGCTCAAATGGACAATCGGCTTCGAGGCGGCCTCCCCGCAAGAGCACGCTCACACAACAGCAGAAGAACCAGAAGCGCCAGCGTGCAACACAGGATCAGCTGACGACTCTGGAGATCGAGTTCAACAAGAACCCGACTCCCACTGCCACTGTTCGCGAGAGGATAGCCGAGGAGATCAACATGACCGAGAGGTCTGTCCAGATCTGGTTTCAAAACAGGTACGGAAACCATTGTCCCCATTGACCCGGTCATGCGCCGTCCATACTGACCGAATTTCACAGGCGCGCTAAGATCAAGCTGTTGGCCAAGAAGAGCCTCGAAACCGGTGAAGACATCGACTCCATCCCAGAGTCAATGCGAACCTACCTCGCTATGCAGGCTATGGAGTCCGGCAAAGGCCTTGGCGGAAGCTATCTGGGCCGCACCGGACTCGTCCCCTTTCCCCATGGCAATATGCTGCTCGGCGGCGACCAGGGCGGCCAGGGCAAAGTTTGTGAGTCGAAGTCCCACAACAATGCCACGCGCGTGAGTTTCGAGGACTAACGTTTTGCTAGTGATACACCATCTCACTTGTCGGTCCCTTAGCGTCGGAAAGTGGACTCGTGTGGGACAGAACACGATGGACCTCATCATCTTCTATTCGCCTGACAAGTGTACCATGACTTACTACATCAACAACGAACAGGCCGGATACAAGATCGAGTACCCGTTTTCCTACATTAAGAACATTTTCCTCGAGAACAACGAGGGCGACCCCAACAAGCTCGGTGGCATCGTCATCGAGCTGAACCGACCCCCGAACTTCTTCATGGACTCGTCGCCCACCACCAACGGCTTCTTCCAATGCGGCGACTTCACCGAGGACCTCCAGGCCACCCAATGCCTGGTCCACCACCTCGGCGGCAACCCCAAGGTTCTCAGCGGTCAGCTTGCCAAGTTAATCTCGCTCGAGTCCTTCATGAACCGCCACAACATGCACAACCATCATCCCTTTGCCGAACAGCACCCGCTCTCTGTGTCTGCTCCCGTCTCGCCCACTCCCCGGCCTTCATCTCAGCCCAGCTTCCAGCCTCATGTGCCCATGTTCCAGGAGCAGCAGTGGGGAATGAACCAGATGCACTCTGCCATGCGTCCTGGTGCTGGACACAAACGCCAGCGCAGTCGATCGGTCCCTGGCCCTGTTGACTTTGCCATGTTCCAGAACCAGCCGATGCCCTCGTTCTACATTCAACCCCCAGGCGAGATGGGACAGATGGGACCCCCACAGCAAAACTCCAACATCTTTGCTCCCATCCCCCAACCTCCCGGCGGCATGGGCCCATCTCTGCGCATCGACACACAGGCAGGCTTTGGTCTTGACATGCGTCAATATCCTATGTCTGCCACGACTGCATCCCCGGCCGAATTCCCTGGCAGCCCTGGTTTCTTCCCTCAGGCCCACGACGTTTCTGGGATGCCGCCTTCAAGCTACAACACGCCCTACGGCAGTGGCTTCCTGTCACCCATGGTCAACCCTGACACTGGTGTTCCGAACTCGGTCTCGCCTCTGCCATTCAACAGCCCTGGAGAGCCATCCATTGTTGAGCAGTCTCCTCCCATGACCATGATGGGACGACCTGGCTCGGCCGACCTCTACCCTGTCAACGACGGATCATGCGCAGTCTCCGAGGACGGTACTAGTCTCAACGAGATGTACTCGAAGCACACAATCAACCTCCCCATGCACAATGCCTCGCCCGGTTACGCACATCATCAGCAGGCAGAGCTCGACATGGATCAGCTGGTTCAATTTGATACCGTCGATCCTTCGAGCCTGTCCCCCGAGACGATGTCCGTTCATCAGTGAACGCTTGCAAGTCGAGGCTAGTAGCGAGTGTACATGAAGCGTGGCGAGCTGAGTGTTTCTTTTGTTGTATGTCGGGAACATAACGGGGCGTTGACGGCACTTATACCACTGGGAAACCCTTTTCATATTTCCCTCTCTTTTTTCTCCCCCCTCTGGTGGGCTTTTTCTCTGATCGATGGTTTCCTCCCACACCGCCATCCTCCACCAGCTGATATCGAAGGAAGATCGAATCGAATCGATCCTCCCTCGGTCTACGGCCATGATGAATCTGCATGACGATACAATTCTTCGATATCGGTCATGTTTGTCGGGTACAGCACAGCGATCGTATATTCTATCTGTTACCGCGTCCAAAATATTTCGAGTTGAATCTATTACCGCGACTAAGTTTTACTCTTTTCTTCTGGTGGTCATTCGTTCCCTTTCTTTTCTGGATCGAGCAGCCTTTTCTGTCTTGCCGCTTGGCACTTCATCCGCCTCGGGGGGTGCCTGACCACCGCACACCTCGCAGGGAACTTAATGTCTACGCACACATTGTTTTAAAAAAACCGAGGACTATGTGTTTTAATTTTGTTGGTACTCTATCTTGCGTGTTTATGTCTGGAATTGGGAAGAAAGCCCAGGAGGCTTGGCTAGGGTCCTTGGGTTGTGTTTAATGGGGTAAACTCTTTGGCTAGGGAGATATCGTGGGGTTCTTTGGAGTCGGTTATCCTGCTGTGAGGGAGCTTTGAGCTGTTGGGGGTTGATATCCGGCCAAATGGCTTCCGGCGACCAGTCTTGCTGGCAGGTAAATGGGATTGTCTAAGCTTGTGCTATTAGACCCATCGTCTATGGATTTGGATACTATGTAGCCACTTTTGCTGTAACTATGCAACTCATCTGCTCAAAAAATATACAAGTACGAAAACACCTAATGATCCATACGACTGCCGTGGCTTGGGATCAAGAAATTGAAACATTTCTCTTCGCTGTGTATGAACTGTACCGTTGCTTGTTTGTATGCTCCATGGGGACGCACATGGTCATCTATTTCGCCGAAAGTGGATGTGTCGGAGTGTTGAAGTGAGAATGTGATGAAAAGTTGCCAACCGCCTAGACAGAGTATCAAATGAACTGGACATTCATGTAGTAGTTCCTATCAGCCATCAGCCGGAAGTGGGCCTGGCTTTCTATTCTCACGAACTAATTGAAGCACATGCTGACACTTTGGTCGAATAGAAGATACTCGATACTTACATAGGAGACTAGAATCCTAAGGCGGAAAGTCTATCACCGCAATAGTGAGTCAGAAGATGTCCGGACCGTGACAACAACGATGTCAGACTAGAAGAGTCTTGATGAAGATGCGATGAGACCCAGAAAATTCTCAGTCTCGTTACTGGTTGCCGGGGTTAGGCCCCTTGGTACCTTGTGGCCCAGATGAAGGTAGAGTGTTGGTGGCTAGGACTTAAGATAGAATGACTACTTGGGTAAGATAAGTGCTGTATTATGCTCTCTGGCAGATGTACTGAACTAGGAGGGGGAATCATAGGGCTCATGTTTATCCTTCAAATGTGGCGGGATGGCTTCGAAGACTATTGTAGGATGCTTTAAGGAAATATGTTGATAGGCTCATCTCACGAAGGGGTACTTTTCTACAACGGAGTTGGTCAAAGACAGTGTAAGATCATGTATTATACTTTGTCTCTATATACTAATAGGATGCACTATTGTGGTGGTCTTTGCATCCCTTTCTGATTCCTGACCTGGAGTTGGGCGTGGAACCACTACCTGATTCGTTGTCGGAACTCACTTATGTCTTTATCTAAGAGCTTAAGAACTGCCTGGTCATTTCACGCAGGGACTCGTAGAGTCTCCTTTGGGTGGCTGTGATTGACAAGCCCCCATGTAGTACGCCATGCGGGTCGGCAATGTCAGAAGACGTGAGCGTAGGAGCGGTGCGGAAGCCATCATCAAGGAGGCTGGTCGCGACGCAAGACTCTTCGCGAGAGTTGAGGTTACCCGACGATGTCTCTGTGACAGGCAGTACGGTGTTGACCATGTGTATCATCGAAGTACGCGAGACATCAGTGTAGTTGTATGACTACTACCATGGATTCGTACGTCAGTGATGGGCAAGGCGCAGCTCGCTTCAACCGGGCTGGTCGGCACCTTTTGAGACGGGCGGTGACACCTGTGACTTGCGATGAGCGACAAGCGTTGGCAGAGCCACGTGAAAACGACGGCTCAGCTCGAGTTCGTTTGGTGGTTTTCGAGGATGAGGCGTATTGTATACTAGGATACGCAGCGAGAAGAGACGGGCTACGTATGAAGCGGTGACTGGCGAACGGCGACTACCAAAAGGAGACGGAGGCAGTGTTTGAGAGAGCCCGAGCGGATCCAATGAGGATCATGGTGGTAAGGCTGGTGAGTTGTGGCACCGAGTGTGTGATCTAGGCGCTGAGTAAGCTCAGGTGCATGAGACGCAGTGTAGTGCGACGAGATAAGGAATGGCGGCTACTGCGGGGCCCTAATGTATGAAGGGAAAGAAGAGAAAGAAACTTGAATCTTTCGTAGTTACGTAGGTATTCGTTAGTCGTCTGCATGGCCGGAAGCAATGGATTGGCGATGGTGGCTGGCTGGCGGGCGGAGAATAGATGGGTTGCGCGGCTATTGAGGCGCAGAGGTTGAGCTTTATTCGGTGATGGATGGGCATGAAATGGTGGCGCACATGCACGTGTTGGCGCGATTGGACGGACTCAGTAGAGGAGCATGAGAATGGAATCCTAGAACAGAGAAGAAGGAGGATGAGGCTGATGCTCGTATAAGATGGATCCCAAGTCTGATGGATGGAAAATCAAGCACCGACCAAAAGCTGCCCGCTTGGACGGCTTGCTTGGACGACAGGTACTTCGCAATTATGAAATCTCGACCCCTGGCACCCGCCAATGATAACAGGCAAGTCTGATGTGTGTTAGTCTTTTTTGGGCGCTCATCAGTTCCCTCTCCCAGCAGCAGTGGGCGGGCAGTGCTGCGCCCCGATTGCCGACTGACGACAGCGGCCGCCCCAGCCATTTGATCCATGGATGGCGGCTCCGTGCAGCAGCCCGGGCCCGACCTTTTTATTTTATTTTTATACTTGTTTCTTTTTTCTTACCGTTTTACTTATTTGGAGAGGGGGGAAACAGGAAGAAAAAAAGGAAAAGGGACGTGGATGTGTGATGACGAAAGATGAGTAACGGGGAGGTGCGTCATTGGTATGCACACGTGTAGTGTAGGTGGTTAAGGTACTACGTGGGGATCCATCATCCGCCCAGTCTACCAGGCCCCCCCTGTCAAGTCGATTGTCTCCGGACAGTCGGACTCGGGGTGACAGACAAGCAGACAAAAGGCCGAACTCCATAATTGATTGATTTCGAGTAATTAAGGTGTCGATTAGCGCGCCCCGACGCATTGGCAACCCATTGTTTTTGGGCTTGGCCTGTCTTTCCCGAGTCCTGCCCGACTGCAGCACCATCCCCATCCGTATCTGCATTTCCGTCTCTGTTTCTATCCATCTTCCACTGTATTCGTACTTCGTAGCCATAAGTAAGTACCAGTAGTTTTAAGGACTGTCTCTCACCTTGCACACTACCCGTACCTCGCCGAGCTGCACCGAACGCATCTCTTTTGGTGCAGCCCTTCCGCTCTCATCCGTCTCTCCGCACCTCCGCACTCTCCGTCTCTCTTCCCGACTGCGCCGCGCCGCGCGCTGATCGCTCGTCAGCTAGCATCCCATCCCCCCTACACCCCGCGACTCCCACCGCCCACGAGTCGTTCGCGACAAGCTCATCCGCGTCTTCCGGACTCCATTTCTCCTCCAGATGCTAGGCCAGCCGCCTTGACATGGCCCCCAGCCGCAGCACCAACGCCGGCCGCCGGCGGTCCCACGACGGGCCCGACGACGACAATGACGAATCCACTTCCCGCGACTTCCAAGCCGCCGTCGACGACCTTTTCCCTCCCGCATCCTCTCATAACTCCTTCTCTCGCCCTCGACATCCTCGCTCCCGAGCCGATCCCGGAAATCATCATGACCCTCCGCTGCCATCTGTCCCCGATTCCCAACTAAGATCTGGGTCGAGGCGCCGCCCCGCGAACGATCCTGCGCGCCAGTACCAGTACCAGTACCAGTACCAGTACGAGTCGCAACCCATGCCCTCCAGAGCCGGGCTCTCGACCGAGTCCACGGCCTTGCCCCCAGACTCGATGGAAAGCGGCGACAAGTTCACCACCGAAAAGATGTCCCTAACCAACGCCGCCATGACCAAGGATCAGTCCATCCGCGACGATGTAAGGGAATACATTCGCAAGCGGAAAGCTCGGAAGAATGAAAAGAAGAAGGCTCGCATGACGAAACCCACCTGGAAGGACCAGTTGGGCTCCATTTACCAGAAGGTCATCCTCGAGACCATCCTCCGTCGCTTTCCGCTTCCCCCCTCTGCCGATGGTCGCCATATCCCACTCGATACCGGCGTCCATAGACCCAAGGGCCTAATCGACGAACGGAGGAACAAGCCCTACATCAGCAACTTCATCCGATCTAGCCGCTATACTATCTACAACTTTGTGCCTATGCAGCTCATATTCCAGTTTAGCAAGCTTGGTAACTTTTACTTCCTTGTCATGGGTATCCTCCAGTTGATCCCCGGTCTGAGCACTGTTGGTCGATGGACCACCATCGCTCCCCTCGGTGTCTTTGTGGCTTTCAGTATGGCCAAGGAAGGCTACGACGACTACAGGCGTTACAAGCTTGATCGCGTCGAAAATCGCAGCGAAGCCTGGGTTCTGGCCGATCGCATGAATGAGAAGGATGCTAGGAATGCCGAAAAGAAGATGAAGAGGAGGATGAAAAAAGAGAAGAACTCCGAAAATAGCGAAGAACACATGCTCGACGATCTCGAGATTGGGACCACTGGCACCACGACCAGTCCGGGTTCAGAGGATTGGGTTTTGGTGCAATGGGAGCATATTCGCGTCGGTGACATCATTCGTCTCCGTCGCGATGATGGAGTCCCCGCCGATATCGCCCTCCTACATGCGACCGGCCCCAGCGGTATCGCCTACATCGAGACCATGGCCCTAGATGGTGAGACGAACCTCAAGAGCAAGCAGGCCTGTCCCTTGCTCGCTGAGCGATGCAACACCCTTGGCGGGTTGCGCGCCACCAAGGCCACTGTCGTCTCCGAGGATCCCAACTTGGACCTTTACAGCTACGACGGCAGGGTTACCATTGGCGACGAGACAATGCCTCTATCTCTTAACAACGTTGTTTATCGTGGCTCTACCCTCCGAAACACCACCGAAGCCATTGGTCTCGTCATCAATTCGGGCGAGGAGTGCAAGATCCGCATGAATGCCAACAGGAACGTGCGCGCCAAGACGCCTGCAATGCAATCCACGATCAACCGAATTGTTCTATTTCAGATCTTCATCGTGTTGATGCTGGCCATGGGACTGACCATTGGATACCATCTCTGGGAAGGCGAGACTGAGAACGACTCATTTTACCTCCGCAACGCTGGAGTCCCTTTTGTGGAAATTTTCTTTGGCTATCTCATCATGTTCAACACTTTGATTCCTCTGTCCCTCTACATCAGTCTTGAGATCATCAAACTTGGGCAGCTACTTTTGCTGCAGGATCCCGAAATGTACGATCCGATTTCAGACACCCCGATGGTGGCGAACACGACGACGATTCTCGAGAACCTGGGCCAAGTTAGCTACGTGTTTTCAGACAAGACGGGAACGTTAACCGACAACGTGATGCGTTTCCGCAAGCTCAGCGTTGCTGGCGTGGCATGTCTCCATGACATGGATATTCAAAGAGATGAGGATGCCAAGTTCAAGCGTATCAAGGAGACGGCGAGACCCAAGAAGGGAAAGGCAAAGGACAAGACTTTGGTGCCTACCACGACAATTACCAAACCTATCGACGATTACGACGACGAATCTACCCAGGGAGAGGTGCTCCATAAAAGGCCAGGCCCTTCCCGAACCTCTTCGACCCGATCTATATCCCAATGGAGGTCTTCTGTTCGTCCAAATGAGGAGGCCGAGATGAAGACGGAGGATCTGCTCGACTATATCCGCAGAAAACCCAACACCACTTTCTCCCGAAAGGCCAAGCACTTTCTGCTTTGCATTGCCCTTTGTCACACTTGTCTACCAGAGAGGAAGGACAATGGCGAAATCGACTTCCAAGCCGCCTCGCCTGATGAACTCGCCCTGGTGCAAGCTGCCCGAGACTTGGGTTTGTTGCTGATCGACCGACCTGCCCAGTCCATCAAGATTCAGACTGTGGATGAGCATGGCAGTCTGCAAACAGAAACTTACCAGGTCTTAGACGTGATTGAGTTCAGCAGTAAGAGAAAGAGGATGACGATCATCATCCGGATGCCCGACGGCCGGATCTGTGTCTTTTGCAAGGGCGCCGACAACGTCATCATGTCCCGACTCAGGCTGAACCAAATGGCTGAGCAAAAGGCACTCGACATCGGCCGACGAGCAAGCGTGCGGAAGACGTCTGAGCAGGGCAGGATGGTTCGGCGTTTGAGCGCCCAGGCATCAAGCAATCCAGGGAGCCCCAGGAACAGCTTTACGCTGAGGAGGGGCGAGTCCTCAAACAGACTTGAGAACCTCAGACTCAGCCTAAGCAGAAGGTCCACTGATATCAACCGGTTGTCCCAGTCCCAGTCTTTCCCATTCGGCCGGTCTCCCCGGGCGTCGATGGATCTTCGGAGTCCAGTGAGCCCAGGGCAAGGTCTTGGTCGCATGCCATCATTTGAAGAGATTGATCTGAGGATCGACGAATCGGTAGCAGCAAACGACGGCGCCATCTTCGAAAAGTGCTTCCAACACGTCGATGATTTTGCGTCCGAAGGCCTCCGAACCCTCATGTATGCGTATCGCTATGTCGACGACGACTCATATGCCGAATGGAAGGAGCTCTACAGGGAGGCAGAAACAAGCTTGGTTGATCGACAGGATCGCATTGAGGAAGCTGGTGAGCTTATCGAGCAGAAGTTTGAGCTCGCTGGAGCGACCGCCATCGAAGACAAGCTCCAAGAAGGCGTCCCGGACACCATCGACAAGTTGCGTCGGGCGAACATCAAGGTCTGGATGCTTACAGGCGACAAGCGCGAGACAGCCATCAACATTGGGCATTCTGCTCGCGTATGTAAGCCCTTTTCGGAGCTGTACATTCTGGACGCGACGCTCGGTAACCTGCGAGACACCCTCACCGTCACCCTCAACAATGTGTGCCGTGGAATGGCACCGCATACGGTCGTGGTGGTAGACGGTCAGACACTTGCAGCGATTGATGCGGACACCGACCTTGCGTTTCTGTTCTACGACCTCGTCGTGCGGGTCGACTCCGTCATTTGCTGTCGCGCCTCTCCCTCGCAGAAGGCCAATCTCGTGCAGTCTATCCGCAAATACGTCCCTAAGAGCATGACGTTGGCGATTGGAGATGGCGCGAACGACATCGGCATGATTCAAGCTTCCCATGTGGGTATTGGAATTTCTGGACGTGAAGGACTCCAGGCTTCCCGAATCTCGGATTACTCGATCGCGCAGTTCCGCTTCTTGCAAAAGCTCCTCCTTGTCCACGGCCGATGGAACTACTTGCGCACGGGCAAGTACGTGCTGGCGACTTTCTGGAAGGAGATTCTCTTTTTCCTCGTCCAGGCGCACTTCCAGAGGCTGAATGGCTACTCCGGCACGTCATTGTACGAGTCCTGGAGTTTGACTGTGTTCAACAGTGCCTTTACTTCATTGCCTGTGATCCTGCTGGGCATCTTCGAGAGGGATCTCTCTGCGGAAACGTTGATGGCAGTGCCTGAGCTGTACACGTTTGGGCAGAGAGGAAAGGGATTTAGTTACCTTCAGTATGTTGGGTGGCTCATCATGGGTGTCGGTGGCAGTTTTGTCATTTGGTACTTCACTAGCGAGGTGTACCATAAATCATACTCCGACGATGACACGAGCATCTTCGCCATGGGTATGGTCGGCTTTACCGTTGCTGTCGTCTTCATCAACTTTAAGCTCTTGTAAGTTCTTGTGCTCTTGATCGACGACTTGGGTGTAGAGACTAACTGTATCTCCAGGGTTCTCGAGCTTCACAGCAAGACCATCATAACTTTCGCCGGTCTCATCATCTCGGTTGGTGGATGGTTCATCTGGATATTGGCGCTTTCTGGCCTCTATGCTCGAAGGGTCGGCATCTACATCGTCCGAGATGCTTTCATCTACAACTTTGGTCGAGAATTGCAGTGGTGGACCACGGTTCTGCTACAACTAACTACGCTGGTTGTAGCAGAACTGGTGGTGCAGTCGGTTCGGCGCGTCTACTGGCCTACCGATCAGGATCTGATGCAACGTCTCGAGAAGGACAATGAAGTCCATACCCTCTTCCAGGACAACGAGAAGGACCTCGAGGATGGCCAAGTAGAGGTTGTCGACGGCGATACCAACGAGAAAAGGGGGCGACAGGATCTTGCTGTTCCAACCCAGACTCGAACCAGGACGAGGAGCCCTCACTCGCCAAGGCCAAGCTTCCAGGACTCGTCATGGAAACAGTCCCGAGCGAGTCACGACGATTATCGACCACAGTTCACTTCGACAGCTGAGGAGCACGAACATCCCGTCGAGCACTACGGCCGTGCGCTCTGAAAGGGGCACCAGTGGAGGATTTATGATTAATTGGAAGCGTGTATTTATCCTTTTTCTTTTTCCTGCTGTCGGCGCTCAAGCAGATAATTGGGTGCTGGGTTTCGTATATGCGGGGTGTAAGGGGTTTGGATTGCGATGGCGTCTGGCAGAATACGGTCTGGATTTTGGGTGTAATGATTATTATCTCACGAAGGGCACGAGCATCGTTCAGAGTAGCAATTCTAGTATCTCTTCTTGAAGACTGGTCTTATGTAACCAAATTTGAGTCTGAATTGTGGCCGTTGAGGCTTGACTTTGAATGGGAACTGTTGATATAGGAATCTCGGCGGTTTCATCTTGAGTGCCACTCGACAAACAGGCGGAACATAACCTCTCGATAACTCTATTATGTGGCCAATATTACATTGTGAGTCGCATACCTATCATGACTAGAGCGGAGTATTATAAATAGAACGACACACTGGAGCTTCCCTCTTTTCCCTTCCCTGATTGCCCTCTCATCAACCCTCATCATCTCCAATAGCACTGTCAACCTTGACAAGAACCTTGCCCCGAGCGTGCAACCCGCCCAACTTGGCATACGCCTCCTTGGCCTGATCAAACGACCAAACGCTATCCCGGACGAGGCGCAGATCCCCCGCGGCGAGCAAGTCAACGACGGCCTGGCGATCCTCCAGCGTCGGGTCCATCATGGCCACGCCGCACCAGCGCCGGCCGACGCCGCCGAGCCAGCGCGAGACGGGCCACCACTCGTTGAGCTTCATCTGCACCACGGCGCGCAGGAAGTCCGGCACGAAGAAGGTCGGCGGCTTGATGCCCACGGACGAGTAGTTGCCTTCCGGGACCAGGTAGGACGGCGAGGCTAGGTAGAGCGCTTGGTGGCCGAGGGTGTCGATGATGGTGTTGAAGGGGCTGGTGGAGAAGCGGGTGGAGAGATGTGCGGATAGGGGGGTGTGTTGGGTGTAGTCGATGACCTGTTGGTGTTAGTTGGTTGTTCCTATTGTGATCTATCATGATAGCGTCTCAACTCACCTCGTCAGCGCCCAGGCTCTTCACCATGTCCACATTCTTCCCACTGCAGATCCCCACGACGTACCCCGTCTCGCCAACCACCTTGCGCACCATCTGCACAACCATGGTGCCGATCCCCCCACTCGCGGCGTTGACCAGCACGCGGTCGCCCGCCTTGGCCCCGGACTCCCGCACCATCTGCCGCGCCGTCAGCCCCGGCAGCAACACCCCGGCCGCATCGCCGAAGCTCACGCCGCCGGGCTTGCGCACCGCGTACCGCGCCGGCACGCGGACGTACTCTGCCAGCGCGCCGGTGCCGGTCGGGATGGTGTGGCCCGCCGGCAGCATGGCGACCACCTTGTCGCCCTTGGCGAAGCGCGGCGCCGCGGCGGCCGGGTGCCACACGTCGACGACGGTGCCGGAGAAGTCCATCTCCGGGACGCTGGGCGAGTGGCGGAGGAACGGCGGCACGAGCGTCATCTGGAAGATGGCGCCCGGGTTGAGACCGACGAAGGACGTCTTGACGATCAGCCATTCTTCGGGCTCCGGGACGTCGCGCGGGAGGGGCAGTGGAGGGGGCAGCGTGGGTGTTGGGCGGGTTATCAGCGAGAGGACCTTCCAGGGGAGGCCGCGCTGGGAGAAGACCCAGGCTTGCGAGGAAGTCATTGCTGTGGTGGTGGCAGTGTTGTTGTAAAGGGTGTAGGTGACGCTCTGTTAGTAGCGACGTCTGCGAGCTCCCGTCTACTCGGTATATATTCAGCAGCTCTTTCAAACAAGAATAAGTAAAGGATAGCAACAGAACGTCTGAGAGATTGAAGCGTTCGTGTCCTCAAAGGCTGCAGGAAATGTGTCTGCCTGCGAGCTGAAAGCTGAAGCTGAAAGAAGCCGTGTGACGCGCTAACCCCGCCGTGGCTTGCGAGTGTCCGAAAGCACTCGCCGGCTGTTCAATGGGTGAAATGGGAGGAGGTTTGCGGTCGATTCGTACTACGTATGAGTATGTGTTGACGATGTGTTAGAGAGCTGCGTAGAATGGTGGGATTGGAGGTGTATTATCTAGGGTTTGTGAGGTGAGCTTGAGTTAAGCTGGGCTTACCTCGCCTACCCAGACATAACGTCCAAACATAACGCGCTACTATTAACGCTCAATACGTATTCGTGCGAAAGCAATACAACCAAACTCTCTTTATTGCTGAAATAATCATCTGCTTTCTCGATTATAAGACTGATAGAACCCTCGCTGTCCAGGTGAACTTTTTGGTATTTCTTCAAGTGTCCCCTGCCCGTGTAAGTTAGCCACATATCCAGAATGGCCGCATCCTGCCATCAATATTCTACTACGTAGACCAAAGTCACTCTATTATTCTTAGCAGTTTGATTTTATCCCGTAAGCAATAATTGACCCCTTGGCTTCCGGTAGCCATCCCTTTTTTGGTATTGCTTCTCTTGATACCATCGCCGAGCTGTTGCACTGTGGTGATTTCATTTCCTCCTCATCAAGGTCGATTCGGAGGTGACGCCATGAAAAAAGAATATGAAGTAAAAGAAGAAGTCAAACGTCGGGGTTGAACAGATGCCTTTCTTTAAATCATACCCTCCAAAAAGAAAACCGTAATGGTAGCTGCGACCAGAATGGTTATACAGAAGGTATGATGTACCCAAGGTTAACTCCAAGGCGAGCACACGTTCCAATCATTCAGAATTTACGAATATGGCCGCGACACTCGATCTATTTCTTCGATCTCTTACATGCAGTGCTTTGCTAACATCGACAGCCCGACGACATATATACGTAGCCCGGCATCGCCGCAGAAAGAACTCAGCCACAACACGGTGCACTCGGGCCATATTTCGAGGTGCCGTTTAATTTCGGCGAGCGCAATCTCGATCTCTTACTCTGCACATACATTTACCGCGCCTCATCCGCTCGCCCCAAAAAACATCTCCGAAAGTAAACTGCCCCATGACCTGCCTTGGCAGTCTTCACAAGAAAAAAGCCACTGCCCCTGGGGGCTTTCAGAGTGAAGCGAGACGGACGAAGTTTATAAAGGCAGTGAAAACTAGGGTCCGGTCCTCCCACTTGCGAGAGGGTTCGGGGCATAGTCACCTTTATTCACCAGCTGCGCACGCCTTGGTTTTGCTGTACAACTGACCACGGCCCTGGTTTCAACCGCGGGCGGTGTCGGGTTACTCTAGTTCAACAGGCAACGACTGGCAACCTCGAAAGGCAAATGAGACATGCGTCCGGCTGTGCATATGAGCTGCAGCGGGAACCAATAACCAAGGTTGGCACCCCATGCTTCACACCATCCTGGTCAGTGGCTTTCCCCGAGCTGGGTGGCATCGACTCGAAGCCTGATCCAACTTGCAGTGCCCTGTCTCTTGTGTGTCTCTGCCGTGTTCCGCTGCCTCGTCCCGCCTCCTTATTCTACTCTAGTCTATTCCCTCGCCCAGAGATTATTCGACCATGGAAGGAGGATGAGCTGCAGAGACATGCAAACACATGCGGAATATCTAAACTACCCAGCCCCCAGCCCTATAGCCTTCCGTGATCTGTTTGTTTTCCTCCAACACAAGCCAACGGCGTATAACTCAACCTCGAGGCCCCCCTCACCCACGCGACTTCATTCCGCACAAGCTCAGCCTCGGTGGGCTCTCCGTCGATAGCCCATCTCCACGACAATAGGTCCATCGCTAGGCGCTCAATAAAACACACCGCCACCCTCGTTCTGCTGAACTTCGCCCGCCGTCGTGTGCCGTGTCGCAACGCCCAGCGGTATGAGTGACAGCACCGGGCTCCGCACAGAGCGTCAGTCCGTCTCGGCGTACAGAATACGCCGGGAGATCCTCCAGGAATTCCTCAGAAATCTCTTCGACGATTCGGAAATACAGGTCGAAGTAAGTGCCGTCGCATCTGCCGCCGTGGCGATGCTCAGCGCTGCCCTCACGTAACGCGGGGCGCGAGGCTAACTCGTTCATAGCTCGTCGACGATACTTTGGTTTTCCATCTGATCAGGGAGCTGCAACCGGTATGTCAAGACGCCTTCGCTGTTGGATCATGCTTCTCGGCCCGTTCCTAATGGCACCGTCCTGTTGGATACGTCCCCGGTCCCCGGTCCCCACGCCCCGTGTGATGCCTCGCAAGGCAGATTTGGCTAACGTATTGACAGCAGGAACTCAGGCAGATCAGGAGACTCCGTCAGTGAGCGCAGGAGGAGGAGGTTTAGCCATCATTGCTAGTCGAATCAGCCGTCAGAATATTGAACATTATCCTGTTTCACCAAAAACTGCGGTCGCCTCTATTGACTGTATCGCCCGGTAGGCGTAACAATCGACAACGCGATGGCTTCTTTGTGCCCAGAACACGAGGCAGATTTGATCAACGGGGTGCGGGGGGGTCCTTGGGTGTCCGAAATCCTGCCACGAGTCCCGCCGAGCCTCAAGCTGTGGCATGCTGTGTCCACGCTGACCAACATGCATGTAATCGCCCGCATACATTAACCGCCACTTTTCTTTGATTGGTGCTTTTGGCATCATCACGAAGTGGCTGCAGGCTGTAGTTATGCGTGACTCCATTGGGTGCCTCGTGTTACTCGTCCGACGTCAATTCTCTCCTCGAAGCGTAGCTCGGTTTACGCTGAGAGTTAAAGACAGCCGGGCGCGCGTTGATTCTATCGTCCTGAGCCGAGTTATCAGCCATTCTCATTCGCTTTCATTTTCTCTCGGCATCATGTCTAGGCCACCAACCACGGGCAGTGTATTAGTATCAGGAGCTTCTCAGAAGTTCCTTGACAGCTGCCAAAACTATGCTAGTTTTCCTAGCAACCTTGTCCAGAACCATCGCCCAAGAAGAGTGCTGGAGTCAATAGGCCAGACTCTGAATGAACAAGCAGAAGATGTATTCGATGACGACGACTTCCGGCTCAAGTTCATTGACGTGTATCCACAAACGAATGACTTTGGACTTGTCACAGTCGTAAGGACTCAAGAACAACTCCAGAGTCATGTTCAGAAGAGCCCCGAAGACCCGCTCTTCACATACGTGTAAGTAATTCCTCACACCTAGAGGAGCTAATCTCTGGGCTTAAACTAGTATATGTAAGCTGATGCAGTACCAGGTCTATGACATCCGACTCATCCAGAGACCCAATCAAGTGTTCCTCGGCAATGTTCAAGCTACTATGCTCCCACCACCAAATTCCGCCTTCCTTCATGGACAGTGTCTTCGGCTTTAGGGGAATTGATGGCAAATACGACTGCGGGCTCGCCATGTTCTGCGACGAGAACACCCTCCTAGACCGGCTAGAGCACATACTACCACTTCAAGCTCGGGGCCGATCGGGTCGCGAAATCCGGCACTCATTCCTGCTGCGCTCAGTGGAAAAGTCGAAATCCCTACCCGATTGGAGCTGGGGCATTCGGCAGCTTGCAGTTTACCACTCTTTCGACGTCGTAACCGGTCGGAGTACTTGGATCACTGTAAAGGGGAACACTGTTCAAGAAGATTGGATCCACGATGCTGTGTCTGAAAACCCCGCTATGAAGCCAGACTCGCTCTCAAGCGTTCATGAGAGCTTCGCCGCCTCGTTGGAAATCCACACCATGATACTGGATTGGTGTGACGAGAACTGGAGATGGTTTATCAACGAGATCGAGACCGTCAGCCGAAAGGTGACGACAAAGGTCAGAACCGTCCACGTCGACGACAAACCCAACGTCCAGGTCTTCAAAAAGCACGCAACAATAAGATCCATGGATTAATCGAATCGAAAGTTGAGCATTGCCAAATCCATGCGGTCTACGCTCCGGAACCCTTTGAGCTTTCCGAGGAAACAAGACGCGGACCTCGAGATGGCCGTTGTCAAATCACCTGAAACCAACGATCCCAGACCATCGTACAGCTTGGAAGAGGGATTGAAGAAGATCGACAGTCTCAGTGACTTCAGAGTGAGGGAGATCCAGCGTCTCCAGGAGGTGATGGAGCGTATTGAAGAGGCGCGCCTCACACTTGGGCTCAACAAGCGGGTGATTCGGCAGCTTCGGGAACACTACGAAAGCATGGCAAATGAATACCACATGCCAGAGATGGACAACATCCAAAACGGCTGTCGCAATGATATCATGCGGTTCCTAAGTCGCGCGCGCGCTGTTGAGGAAAATATCGAGACGCGGAGGGCGCAGCTGCAATCGCTTCTTTCCCTTGTGCACGAGGGTAAAACACTGGTAAGTGAGATTCTGTATGATTATACATACGATTCTAACATCATTTGTCAAGTATGATTCCATCATCCAGCATCGAGGCATCCAAGTCAATAAGATGTATGCCGACATCGCTCAACAATCCACTCTGAACATGGAACGCATCGCACATCAAACGAAGCGGGAGACGTCGTCGATGCACATCATCACCTTCGTCACGCTCATATTCCTCCCAGGGACTTTTATTGCGGTACTTACAGCGCTCTTTCTCCTCTTGCTTATCTACTGTCACGCGTGTCGCTCCTCCTGAACCAAGCTGATTGGAAGTCCCTCGCCATAGTCCTTTTTCCAAAGCGGCATCATCCAATGGCCGGAACTGGACCTCGGAAGCAAAAATTGGCTGCTCAACAAGCACGCGTTTATTCTCTTCTCCGCCATCTGCGTTCCTCTAATGATCGTCACCTTTGCTGTGTGGCTGACCGTCTACATTCGCATGCGTCGAGACCAAGCCATGGGTTCTCTCACTAGAAAATCATAGAAGGGTTTCCTACAATCTAGCGGGTGCTTATTTGATGTTTATAGAATTCGGGGTTCTTTTTACTGTATTTTTGTTGCTTTATTGTTGTACTACTAGCATAGATGTTTCTGGACTATCCGTTTGTTTGCTTCGGTTCGCAGGGATCTTCGGCCTCACTTACACGGCAACTCCGCCGTCATTCAGCCGAGAACCGTTTGTAACAACTCTTTTGCACATTTCATCTATTTCTCGTATTCTAGAATACTCAGCCATGCATGCGGGACTACGCCGCCGAGCGACCAGCTGCACCATGTGCCTCATTATCAGCCTTACAGCGAACTTGTTCCTCGCCTGATGCAAAGGACCTGCTGCCACTCTGTTGTCAAGTCTGCCTACAGGCTATAGCCTCACAGACCTATCCACATTTGGATTTGATCTGCGTTTGAATATGCAAAAGAGACCGCCGAGGGAGGCCACCAACAGCCCGTCGTGGTTCGCCCGATTCATCCGTCAGCTGCCGGTGCCTCGTCGCATCCGCAGTAGGGCAAAGCTCCGCCTGATTGTCTTGTACGGCTGCGGGGAGCCGGTTACGTTCAGCCCATATGCATGCCCTTGTCAGCCCAGGGAGTCTTGTTTGCGACGAACAAGGCGTCTACGGTTTGCATGAGGAGGGAGCGTGAGGGATGTCTGTCTGCGGTGGGTTCGCTGCAGCCTGATGCTCGAGGCAACCTGCACTTCGGGGTCTCCTGCATCCTATTTAACTAAGGTCAAGTATTTGCAACCCCCCATTTCATTCTTCCGGCTCTTACTACACTTCAGCTCGCCATGGACCCTTCAAAGCCTCGCATCAGTGTGCCCGATGCCACGCGCGACCGGTCGGCCGGGAATAGTCGTGGTCGCAGTGGCAGCCGTGCCCCGTACTATGACAGTGACTTTCATCACTTTGTTGAACGTCAGAACACTCGGAAGGGCATCAACGGCCGGGACGAGCGGGTGCCGTTCATCATGCGCTCAGCCCTAGAGGAGTACTGGTTCGACCATGGCATCGACGCAAATCTCGGCAGTCGCAGCAGGCATTTCGACACGATTGGCCTGAAAGGCTACGAAATCATCTTCTCAATTCTAGTATTTATCGGCATGCCCGAGTACATCGACGACTTCATCCAGAAGGGCTGGAAGGATGACCGTCTCCCTATGGGTCATCAAGATGTTGTTGGCGACAGTCCGCCCATCGCCCAGATGTGTAAAGAGTTCCGCCAACGCCAATGGCAGTTCTGCCCATTGCAACTTTCCAAGGACGACATGTTGGTGCGGAGGGACCTCGATCTTCGCCAGATTCTTCCTATTGAGACGAAGGATGTCTTGAAGAAGCCCACCTCATCCGAGTCCAAGACCACTATCTGGAAGGTCAAGTTCTATGAGGGCTGTACCGACCTTAGTCCCAATGTCAGTCACCTTCTTCCACCCACTGCGCCCGATTCGATTGCACATGACTAACATCTCGCTTCCCAGGACACCGTCGTCTTCAAAGAGTTTCAAGTCCAAGACAACGAGGCGCACCGCAGCGCATGGGGGCGAGAGGTCCAAACCTTCATCGCGATCGGCAACGATGAACACATCGTCAAGCATCTAGGCTCTTTCGAACAGAAAAACAAGTGCTTCGTAATTCTCGAGTATGCAAATGGAGACAGCCTTCCAAGTTTCTTCAGCCGTCAACATCAACTTGGGAACCGAGCAGAAGTCATGTTTTTCTGGAACGCCCTGATGCAATTGCTCCTTGGCGTTGGTCACCTTCACCACCTCAAGCCAACCGAAGACAGGGGCTCCGTCGGATGGTAAGTCAAGTGTTATGGGGTTGCGGTGACGGAGTCAAGCTGACAGTTTACTTGAGTGCTCATCGGGACATTAAACCAGACAATATTCTCGTCTTCTACGACGATCCGGAGTCGTCCTCAAGCAACTTTAGGTTTAAATTAACAGACTTCGACACCTCGACTAAGCCGCAGGTCATCTCGCCGACCAAGGTTGGTGCGCAAGATAACAACGGAAATCGAGGCTACCGTGAGTACATATATCTCAACTTAACCTTCCATCGTCGCTGCATTATTTTGTTCTCCTGGACAACCCATCTCCCTTCTGGTGCTTGTTGCTAAGCCATATATCTACAGGCGCCCCTGAGGCTTCTCGCATCCACAGCTCGGAAGAAGTACATTGGAGGGACGTTGGCCTCAATTGCGATGTCTGGTCTATGGGCTGCGTCTACAGCAACGCCCTCGTTTGGGTTGGCAACGGGATACGTGGTCTGCAGGAATATGAGAGCAGTCGCAGAGCTGCACTCGCTCACGAACCTCACTTTGCTGGCAGTGGCTAAGAATCCTGCTACCACGACGGAGAGTCGGTGCTCTGCTGCGTCCTTGATGCCCATGAGAATGCTGTCTGCAGTCTTAAGAGGTTCGACGATGTATCATCCAAGATACGCACCATCATCGAGGACGATATGCTTGTGCCTGGCGGGCCAGATGCACCCCGGCTAGGTGCTAGACAAATCTGGTCCCGGTTCCAACGCATTGAGACGGCTTACAGCGCATCCAGTACCATGGTCCCCACGACTCCAGAGCCCCCGACACTCCCAATGAATCCGACGATTTCGACGGCTTCGACGGCTTCGACGGCTTCAACAACCCCTACAACGCCAACGCACCCGAAGAGTCCAAGTGCCATCATCGTCACGCCTCCGCCTGACGCTCCTACTCGGGAGCATACGACCCTCTCCTGGAGTTCTCGGGGTGACCCTCCATCCTCCTCGTCTCAAAATGCAAGCAACTCCGAGCTAGAGCGACCCTCGATTATTGGAATGCCCTGGCCGAATGCACCCAACCGCAGTTCGGTGGTAAATCGGCAACGCTACCCCAGCCGCATTCGTCCGATTCGAAATTCCCAAACTCCCAGCGAGGCAGACTCGACTGTCCGTCTCGAATCCATATACCCCGTCGAGACAGTAGATATAGTCAACAACCTACGCCAGAGACGCGGCAGGCGGGAGGACCTTGATGGCTTCAACAGGTTCTCCATGGAGATCGGGAAACGACAGTTTCTCTTCATCATTGATGACTCGGTTTCCATGCGCAAACATGGACTCAACATTGAAAAGACTGCTGAAGCTCTGCTCTGGCTTGTGAAGGATCTAGAAGGGATCAAACTCCGCTTCACCTCGAAGCCTAATAAAATACATCGACCATCGACCATCATCTCTCAACGTCTCACCAACTTTGCCGGACTCACCAAGTCAAAGGGCTTGAAGACGAAGGGCCTCCTCGACATAATTCGGAAGAAACTCTACTATACCCCCTCGGGTGCAACCTGCAACATGGAACAATGCCTCGACCGCATCTTTTCCGGGCAGGCCATCCGAAGAGACCGCCCCATGTGCGTGCTCATC
The DNA here is from genome assembly GCA_037954315.1 of Neonectria punicea. Classification (NCBI taxonomy): domain Eukaryota; kingdom Fungi; phylum Ascomycota; class Sordariomycetes; order Hypocreales; family Nectriaceae; genus Neonectria; species Neonectria punicea. The sequence continues at coordinate 101,695 of JAZAVJ010000120.1, forward strand.
TTTACCGATGGCGTGTGGCAGCCCCGGACCCAATCACGAGGCGGCAACGCTGAGAATAGCATCGCAAATATTGTGAGCCACATGAAAACTCAACAGATGGGACGCACCAACTTTGCTATCCAATTTGTACGCTTCGGTGAGGATCCGCTGGGGACCTCGCGCCTTCGGTTCCTCGACAATGAGGCCAGAATCCACATTGGAATGTACGTATTCTCGTCCCGGAAGAGAGTTTCAGTGAGCTTTCGCTAACCTAGGTTAAGGGACATCGTTGATCACAAGAGCTACAGAGATAGTGTCTGGTCTATCTTGATCGGCGCGGTGAATGACGCCAATGACAACGACGATGATGATGATGGCGGGGCGGCTAACTCCCAGCAAGCATCAAAGCAAGACTAGGAATGGAATTTGCGATGGCAGGGAAGCTTCAAATTATCTACAATTATCGAGTTGAGTTTTCGATTCAGGATTAGAGGCGCATGGAGTTGGGCGAATAATCGGGGCCTTATATGTACCATGCGCAGTTTGTTGTTAAGATACTAAAATACCTTACCATTACAAAGAAGTACTACCGTCAGTTGCGCATCTATTTCCTATTTTAATATACTAAGAAATATTAGAGCCTAAGTGTTAAAACTTGGACGTGCCTAGGGGTGTACAAGTCAAGTCGCTTGCACTTCCACGGGATCGAGCTGCTATTTGCGTAACTAACGTGTAAGGCAGTTTTCACTATGAAAATAGCAAGACAAGAGCTTCTCTAAAGAGAAATGCACGTGCAATGCCTCAGATTGCGCATGAACAACAGTGTCAATTTCGCTCTGACCCCATCAATCATGAAAATGGACCAAAAACGTCAGGTCATCACACATGAATAAAAGATTCCCCCTTGCTCTTACTAACGACTCGAAATTTCCTTTTGTCGGGAGGATTAAATGCCGTAAAGTAATCCTCGTAGACCATGTCTTCGGCGGTGACCTCAAAGGGAAGCAAGTCTTCAAACCGACGGAACAGCGTGCCCAGGGTGACGTACAGCTCACACCAGGCGAAATTGTGGCCGATGCACATGCGACGGCCACGGGAAAATGGCACGAGGCACTTTTCGCGCTCGTGGAAAGTCGAAGGGTCGGTCCAGCGAGTAGGGTCGAACACTTCGGGGTTGGGAAAAGCAACAGGGTCGTGGTGCATCATCCAGGACGACATGCTCACTACAGTCTGGAGCGAGTTAAGTATGGCATCTTTAGAGGTAGCTAGAGCTATGCCAGTATCGGAAAGGAGTATACTTACTCCTTCGGGAAGATAGTAGCCCTCAATCTCGGCACTGCCTTCAGGAGCGACGCGTGGGAGACGACTTAGTACACCGTAGGACAATCTAATGGCCCGTGAGATTGCGTACAGTTTCGGTGTCTCGGTTCAATGAACTCACCTCTGGCCCTCTTTAATTACGCCTGTCAAGTACGGTAACTTTTCTAGTTCGGTGAAACTCAACTCGGCGGTAGGGTCAGGGAACGCCTCTCGCAGCTCACGAATCAGGTTCGTATAAATGGTTGGGTTAGTGACAATATGGAAGGCAGCCATAGTGAGAGCATTTCCGGTAGTATCGGCGGCGGCAGTGCAGATGGAAAAGGACTCGTCGACAAGGTCGTTGACCGTAGGGACGACATGGCCCTCGGAAGCGTTTGGATCGAGGAGCTGGTGGAAGACGGTGAGCCGCTTGGGTTTCATGCCTTGGTCGATGCGGGTCTGGACGCCTTGAACTTGCTGCCTCGTTTTCTTCACAAGAGTTTAATAAATTAATACCGAGGATATGATGAAGCAAATCGCAACTCACTCTCCGGCAGCCTAAGAAGTCGGCAACGGTAGGGCTCATACGCTTAGCAAGCCACTCTGGGAGACCCTGGATCGGATCACGGAGGGACGGAAAGGCCTGGAAGGTCCAAAACATGGGTGTGGAGCCACGAACCATGTCGCTGAACCATTGGCCGAGATCATCAGCATCAAGTTGGTTCCAGCATTCGTCAAATGCGTAGTCAGTGATAGTATCGACGCTGATGGCCCGGAAAGCGGCGTGTAGGTTAGTCGGTTGGCCCGTGGCGCGATCGGCACTAACACGACGGCACAGCTTGTCGACCTTGGAATGGACAATGTCTTCCAGCTCGAGGACTTTGCGGCGGGAGAAGAAGGGGTTAAGAGCTGCACGGCGACGGCGATGAAGGTCATTAGAAACTGTAGCAAATGTTGCCGTGTCGATACCGAGAGCGCCGTAGAACCGTGGGTCTTTGTAAAAGTCACTCTTTACGCCATAGATTATGTCGTAGTACTTGGAGTTGGCGAGATGGACTTCATCGGGAGTGATTCGTACAATTGGACCTGCCATTACACCGTTAGTGTGACGTTCTTGATCGGCGCTGGCTGGGCACTCGATCCCACGTACCATAGATGCCGTGTAGCCGCTCAATCTCCTTGTAAAACTTGCCCTCCATCGGCACATTGTAGTACCATGCATACAATCTCGTCACAGCAGGCAGAAACGGTCCTGGGATGCTTGCCAGTGGGTGAAAGAATCGACGATAGAGCACTTTGGTAACGGCGTAGAGGATGCCGCCCCCGACGGTAACCACTCGCCACCACTTGGCCAGCAGCTCCGGGAGCGACGCGAGGCTGATGCCGGAGCTCAGAGTGCTGAGAACGGCCATGGCGGGTGAGCCCAGATGGAAAATGAGGGGAAGATACAGACGTAGAGGGAGCGAGACATGGGTGGACGGGGACTTTTGGATTTATACTGAAATGAGGGCCGTCAGATATCCCGATTACAACGAGACACCAGCTACTGGCTGCAGCTCCAGCGGGTCCACAGCGGCCCTTGCTACCTACGGTGGCCTGCGTGTCTCGATGCTGTCCATTGGGAGTGTTGTGAATGAGGAACAGAGAGATAGTGGGTGGCATTCCTGATTTAGCGGATGCGGAGGATGTGCTGAAGCCCCCGCAAACGTTCCAACCGAGAGCTTCCCCGGCTTTAATAGAGGTGAGTTTAGCCTACTATAGTTCCCGATGTCCCATTCCAATAATTAGCGGGCGATCCCGCATTAGCCTGATTCCGACCGTCAACCGAGTGTTCATTTTCTCCGAACAGCACGGCTCAATGTCAAGTAGTCGAGGCTGCATTGTGAAGTCTGGTTGAAGGCACATACACAATGCAATGTTTTGGTTGATTAAGGTTTAAACTTATTTTAACTCAAAATAGACTCCTCATGAGACCTTCCGCGCAAATAGGAGTTCCGTATACCGCCTGCCTCTTGCTGCGCATTCATATTTTGGACAGACCATTCGATGAAGATCCCGGCATAATTACCATAATTCGAAAATCTACGCTTGAAAATGCAAGTCTATTTGGGACGGGGTGAAAATAACCATACCATTTTTTGAGATAAATTATGCAGTTCGTTGCGATATCCGTGTGGAAAAGTCGTCACAGCTCTCACGAACAAGATCCCTGTGGATACTTATTCGGAACTCGAGCTGGGGGAAGACTGAATTATATATCAAGCACATTCTGAGGATCGAAGGTTTCAAAATTGGGAGGGTTAGTGGGCGGCGATGGGGAGTCGCAGCCATTTCTCACTCTGGTGTCCCACATTGGCGAATGGCATACCAAATCCTATGGCATCTATTTCTGCACCGTTCCCGAGGGAGACTTGAACTATTGACAATTCCCTCCCAGTACCGTGGAATTGATGACCTCAGTCTTCGAGGAGCGGCTCCACGATACAGGTGAACTGGTCACGGGGGAACTTGACTGATGTCTGGGACACGTCAGATTAGTTCGGCTATAAATGAGTAACCACGTTCCACTATCAAGAACCCATCACCACAGCCCTCGGAGGATGATGCATAAAGACAATATTGATGATGGCATCTGTATCGGCAACGAGAGCTTTGGGTGCCATGAGCACGCCCTGAGGCTAGGGGCCACGTTCAGTTGAGCAGAACATGGTCGAGGATCTGAGTATTGCAGCATATCTTTAGGTTATTAGTATGTGTGCTTCAGGTGAAATCATAGTACTTTCAGTTCCAAGTCCAATTGCGTTGGGCTTCTCTCAACTCACAGTTATACGAACAATGGGAACAGGCAGTTGGTAGCTGAAGGCAAACAATATGGACCTTAAACGTGAGACTACGATTGAGCTTGCTTCGACTTAGATAACGATCCCTCTCGATTCATATAGGACCAAAAACCGTAAGTTCAAAGCATCTTCATCCTGCCACTCCGTCGGGTCACATTGTAGCAGTACCCGCTCACATCAGTAACTCTGATGTTATACCAACAACCACACGCCAGCTATAAACACTACCAAGTTTGCAACGCCTACAAAAGCAACCGTCGAGCCGTACCTATTCGAGCCCACACCCTCGAATCCTTCAGGCCAGTCGTTGCCAGGCGTGTAACCCCTAGAATATGGCCCAGCCGCTCCCTTATGGTTGCTTGCACTGGTTGTGGGACAAACTCCCGAGTCTTCGCTTTCGTCAGGCTTCGCACTTGTTGTACCCGGCGGTCCAGGCTCCGCAGGCCCAGGTCCAGTCTCGCATGTGCCTACCGGCGGCACGGCGTTCGGGTTGTTCACCGTGACCTCCGGTCCTGGGTTCGGAATCATGACATCCTTGAATTCAACCGTCGTACAACCGTTTCCCACGTTGGCCTTGAATATAGTCGGCCGACTTAGGAACCCGCTTTTGCCTTCGCTACCAGTTCCGGCCTTGGTATCGACAGATGCGCAGTTCATGTACATCTCTCTGTTTCCCAGGTTATTGAACCACGACCATCCAAGGAGAGCGCGGTCCTTAGTCGGCACGTCGACGGGAACACGGAAAGTTAACTTATTATCGCCCATCACCATTGGACACGCCCCGATGTAGGTGTGTAGGACGCGGAACGTCTCGCCGCCGTCGACTGAGAGACTTGCTTGGCATGAACCACCAGCATGGATGGCCTGGCCGGTAACGATCATGGAGTACGTGCCACCGCCTTCTAGGGTCGTCACCGGTGTGCCCTCTACGGTAGTAAGGAGCGTTTGGTAGCCTTTGCATGGGAAATCGGAGCCGTCAGACCGGAGCGGGTTCGTCATGCTGTAGTCGATATCCGTGCCCATGTAGGGGTTGAACTTGGACCGGAGCGGAGGGGGGTTGGAGAGTTGCATGTGGCCCCGAGTTCCAACGACGAAGCCGAACAGGCAGAGGCCAAGAGTGTAGATTTGGAAGACCGCCATCTGAGGTGGTCTCATAAATTACTTGGTATACGCAGTTTAATTCTTGCTTTGTTACGACGGATTTCTCGTGGGACTTTTACCCCCCTCGTTGGAGGAGCGGAAGGGGCCAACTCCCGGGTTTCCAATTTATACTCGCACATTTTCCATGTTGAAGGGCTTCGTATGTGTATGTGAATTTGGAAAATGATAAGCGCTCTTGAATCACATTTAACCGAGTGCAGGAGTGCGAAGTGGATGTTTTCCATTTCATTAGCAGCTCATCGTTGACTGAGAGTTGAACAAGAGTCTCAACCAAGTTGCTTGTCGCGGCCATTGGGAGTGAACGGAACCGCGAGCAGTGAGTCGCTGACATCTATAACACAAAAAGAAAATACGCAGCTGGGTATAGTGTGAAGAAGCAGGAGGTTCCTCGGTGGACCAAAACGGGAAAACTGCAAAAAGAAGGGATGTTTGATGGAATTAAACCACCGAGTTGGACGAACAGGGAATCGAACCCTGGACCACTCCCAGATATCGGAGGACGAATCTTGCTAAGGGAGTATTATACCACTAAACCATTCGCCCGGTTGTTGATGATTTTGGGGGGGTAAATGAGGTATATTGTAGTGGTGGTGGTTTTTGAGGGCTAGGGCAGATGAGGGACGGAGACTAACACCGGCGAGTCCCGCCGTTGGATGGACGCCACATGCGGTGGATGCTATCCTGGGGCTATTGAGACTGGGGTTGTGGGAGTAGGAATCGGTTTCAACGAGTCAAGAAGAGCGTTTCAGGTCGTATTTAATCCAGGCTTAACATAAACTTTTAGAGTATGGAGAGCTATAGAGTTTTCGTATTATTGTGCGAGTAAGGAGAGCGTTGCTGTTGAACGGTGAAAGTACCGGTGGCCGGGCTGGAACGACACTCGGGGCTGGGATCTGGAATAGTTTATCAACTCCAACAGCAAGCATACAACCAAGCAGATAATCAAGGCTTGTAATACTCGGTAGTGTTAAACAAAACATCTCACTCCTTTCTTCGACTGGTTCCCATACAAGTCGCGAAAACGGACTGGGTTTTGCCGTGTGGTAAAAAGGGTACCTTGTCATTCCCCCACTCTGCATGACATGACGGAGCTCCCCTCCGACCCGCTCAGGGACGGGAGGCTGATCGCTCTCCACTTTCCCATCGCCAACCACCACCACCAACCAACACTTTCGAGATACACATAACTACACACATACACGCACGCAAGCACCTCGCCACATCTACTACCGAGACGCCGCATCTCCCTCCCTCCCTCCCTCCTCCAACATGGCGTCCTACATCGACACCCCCCTTGCCGAACCGCCCCAGGCCCCCGCTGCCGACATCGTCAACGAGGTCAAGAAGCCCAAGAAGAAAAAGGTGCTGCTCATGGGCAAGTCAGGCTCTGGAAAGTCCAGCATGCGGAGTATCATCTTCAGCAACTACATCGCCCGCGATACCCGCCGCCTGTGAGTTTGTTCCATTTCTCTCCGTGTTCTCTCCGTTGCTGAATCGTTCTTCTTCCGCAGCGGCGCCACCATCGACATCGACCTCTCCCACGTCAAGTTCCTCGGCAACCTCACCCTCAACCTCTGGGACTGCGGTGGCCAGGAGGCCTTTATGGAAAACTACCTCTCCCAGCAGCGCGTCCACGTCTTCTCCAACGTGGGCGTCCTCATCTACGTCTTCGACATCGAGTCGCGCGACGTCGACCGCGACCTGGCCACCTACGTCTCCATCCTCTCTGCCCTCCTACAGTTTTCGCCCTCCGCCAAAATCTACATCCTCATCCACAAGATGGACCTCGTTGTCCCCACCGCCCGCGAGGCCGTCTACGATGATCGCATCCGCGTGGTCCGTCATCGCACCTTTGAGTACGCGAACTCGGTCGGCATCGCCCCCGCCTCCATCGAGCTCACACCCTTCGCTACATCTATCTGGGACCAGAGTCTGTACAAGGCTTGGGCCTCCATAATCCACGACCTCGTCCCTAACCTGGCTGTCATCGAGCGCAACCTTGCCAACCTCGGGCTCGCCATCGAGGCCGAGGAGCTGCTCCTCTTCGAACGCACCTCCTTCCTCGCCGTCTCCTCATGGACCTCCCCCGAGGGGAACCGCAACCCCACCGAGGACCGCCTCGAACGCATGTCCAACATCATGAAGCACTTCAAGCAGAGCATTTCGCGCTTCACCGGTACCCCTCGCAACGCAGAGCAGTTCATCCGCATGGAGCACAAGGCCGGCATGCGCTTCAGCCTCTTCATTCTCAAGTTCACCACAAACACTTACCTCATGGTTGTCCTGCCCCCCGGCGAGGCTCGCTTCAACGCTGCAATGCTCAACTGTCAGATTGCCATCGAGCACTTCAGGTTCCTCGATGGGCCCGTTACTCAAGTGGCCCCTAACGTCACGTCAGGGTAATCGAGCTGAAGAGTGGACGGAAAAGGGAACAGCATTGAAGAAAAGTGCGAACGGAAGTGAAGTCTGAGAGAGAAAGATTAATGGTTATTTGATATGGATTTTATTCTTGGGCGTTGGGGCGTCGAGATACCACTTTATTCAAGGTGAAGAGCGGCGTTGGCAAAATAATCATTTGGATATTTAGATGAGCTACTATAAAGTAGCTGTACGGCAATAGTGCCATGCAATGATACAAAGCGCATTCGCATGGAGTCGATCCATTGTCACCTTCACATAGCACGCATTGACGCAGTGTTGAAAGGGTGAACATTCCTATGAGACCATCTATCGTGATTTTGTCGTGCCTACGTGAGCAGCCAGCCACTTCCAGTTTGTCTTCGTTCTATCAAATTCACTCCTGGACATTGGATGCGTTGAGCCCTCCTGTCCGTCTGACGCCAACCCATGAACCGGAACCTGATTAAGTCCATTTGACCACGGCCGTACCGCCCTTCTTGAACTCGGCCATCTCTCCCAGGACCAAGTTACGATCGGTATGTTCCTTGTTCGGGAACGTCGTAGCCAGAACCCACGACCGCGTCCGAGTTTCTGCGGACGCCCCTTGAACGAAGCCGTACACATCATCAATGGTGTGGGTAGTGTTGAAGCGCGCAGGCAGGCGAGTCCCATCGGGCATCTGGATGCGGATCATAATAGTTGGCTGGGAACTGTCCACCGTCGGAGCCGCACCGGAGTCAGAGGATCCCGCAGCTGCGGTTGTCGACGTGGAGACGGCGGCGGCTAGAGAGACGGAGGCGTCGTTTCCGTCACCAGGCACAGGACTTCCCAGGCGTCGACCGGAACCCCCAAATGGTCGGTACTGCTGGGGCTGTGGGGTGTAGGGCGTATCGTGTTGGTGAAGCTTCACATCGACAGGCTGGTCGTGTTGCACATTCATGAGATGGAGAGGCGCGCGTCCGGTCCGGATCATCTGCAAGTCGACCTGGTTGGCCGGGTCGTCAAAACGGCGGAGATCTCCATCGTCGATGCTGAATCCATCCTGCCAGATGTGAAGGACGCGCTCCTGAGCCTCAGCATTACTGGGTCGGGCCGCTCCTTGCGGGTCTGGGATGTTTCGGCTTTCAACGCCATCACCACCTACGGTGTTGCCGGAACCACGGAAGCGTGATGGCTGGGAAGGGCCAGCTTCGGGATCAGTGCCTTGGCTCTTAGCATTGCTGTTCGCTGTTAGAAGGTTTCTGGTTAATGATCCATGAGCAGCAAGAACTCACGCTCTGGCCTTGGCTAGAATATCGTTGATGAGTTTCTTGGGACCGCCATCCTGGTGGGGATCCTGTACCGCCAAGCCCGACTTCTCACCACCTGCGAAAAGGTTCCCTCGTCCATCATCGTCATCATCGCCATCGAAGAGGCCGTCGTCATCATCGTCGTCATCATGTTGATGCGAACTACCTCCAAGAGATCCAAGGGTGGCGATGCCCTTCTTCTTTGGCTGTGTCGTGGGCTTGCGGGCTGCACGACTGCTGGAGCTAGATTCGGGCGCTGGTCGGCCATCGAGGGTTCGTGGGCCGGTGTAGTTGTCGCTTGCAGCCTGAGACCGAGAGGCCTGCTCCACTTCATGCCCGGTCGCCGCGGGTTCATCGTCGGCATCCTCAAACCAAGAAGTACATGCAGCGGCTATGTCCCAGTGGTGCGCTTCGAGGTACTGAGCTGCCTAGCTCTCGAAATTAGTCGTCGCTCTACGTGCAAAGTTCGGGTAATCGAGAGGAGGGAGAAAAGAGACCTACCTCCTCTGGAGACGCATTGCACATGGCAGCGAACTGGGCGACCTTCGCCGCGGACTCGTCCGAGTCGGCCATCTTGGAGGGAATGGGAGGCGGGGTATGTCGGGGAAGGTGGAAGTTACAGAAGACGAGATCTGAACGCAGTCAAGCGCAGAGTCGGTCGCGGTTTAGCTGAAGAAAATAGGTTGCACACGCCGGCTGTACGGGGACAAACAGATCGCGCGAATGTTTGTTGGTGTGAGAATGCAATGTGGCTCTTGGACGTTAGAGAGGTCGCAAGCTACGTAGGTAGGCAGCTCGCCGCCTCGTCAGCCAAGCTCCGGTTGTTAATAAAGTGGAATGGCAATCGGCAGGTACGTACCTCGAACCTTCCACCAGCAAACAGCCCCACAATGGAATGGGAGACTTCAGCTTTCCTTCCGTGGCGGTGGTGGCGCGTTCACCCCACCGGAACAGCGATCCACCGAAGCCCCGGTCACGCCTACCCTCCAGCCTTACGTAAGGAACCTGGGGACAACGACAAGCTAGGCCGGCTCCCAACCGAGTCGTCAACACCGTCCTCGGCCGCTCGTCGAAGCTTGGCGCTCATCTTCTCGCAAATCCACTGCTTGGTGTATTCCAACCTCCGACCTCCGCGCATTCCCGTCAAAACCCTCCCTCAACCCTCCGCATCGCATCTCTCCACGCCCCTCCCATCCTCCTAGCCAACACATAATCCGCCCCAATGGCGTCCGACGAGCCGCTGAACCACCTGTCCGAGTCCGGCGTCACCATTCGCTCCGATAGCGAGATGTACTCGGGAGCTGAGGAGCTGTCATCTCCGCCATCTTCAAACTCGCCCATCATCCTCTACAAGCCCCCGACTGTGTGGTCCCTGGTACGGGGCGCCGCCATCAACCTGCTACTACCCTTCATCAACGGCATGATGCTGGGATTCGGAGAGCTGTTTGCCCATGAGGCTGCATTTAGGCTAGGATGGGGAGGCACTAAGGTGGGTTCTTTTCGCTTGCGCTTCCCAAAACTCATGTGAACTCAGACACCTGAGTAAAGCTTTTAAACGACATCAACTGGTTGTTCTTTGGGACCGCACTAACAGTTCCTAGGTCTTCCCCCTCTCCCGGCGGAGAGCCCACCCCATCGGGCCAGGCATCGAGCTTCAGGATCGGCCATACGCTCCTCGACCGTCGCTCAGCGACATTGCGAGTATGGAATGACTATCTGTATGGGATTGATCGGATATGGCCTTTCCCCGGGAATATCTACTCGGAGGGCGTGGGAACGCCACTTAAACTCCCAAGAAACTCATCAGCCTCTCCAACCATATGTGCGTTCCAGCTGTCCCAAAGATTATATAAAGGGAGAAATGGGGGAATTCAAGAAATGGTTACAGCATGGAGCATGGCATATGTAACTGGCTACATCATTTAGACGGGACTGGGGTTCAGCGTTCAGCGACGATGCCACACCGCACGCTCAGATGTAAATAAGGCCTCAACAGGGCGAGGTTCTGCAAACGCAACTTTTAATTTGCGCCCACAGCATGCTACTGGCACTGTTACTGCAACATGTCTCCCTTGCAGAGTCCATCCAGTACCATTCCATTTTGCGCAACTGACCAGGGCTTTCTGGGGGACCGACCACGGGACGCCGGGGCCGAGATTTAGCCGCCGCTCGTTGAGACATCGTACCCAAAAAAAAAATATCCCACTTGTCGCGCTGCAGCGCTCATCTTTAACCTTGTCCAACACTTCAACCCACGCCGCCATGCTACCCAGCAGAGGAATTGTGCGCTCCCTGCCCTCGGGGGCGTTCCAGAGGCAACTCGCTAGCCAATCCGTGCGTCAAGTCCGCAATTCGCTCCCGCAATTGCTTCTCAGTCCCCCCCCCCCGCCCGGCTTGCTGACTCTGTTGTAGATCTCGAGGACTATTCCCCGACGACTCGGAGATGGCCGCCAATTCGGAACCGCTCTGAAAACCCCTCGCGCTGCCCTCATGGCTGGCTCCCGGGTCGGTGCGAGAGGCGTTGCGGCGCCCGCTGTGCTGGGTGGTGTCAGAACCCTGTCGCTCTGGGGTTATGGCATTTATGGAAAGAAGAAGACGGAGACGCCCGCGGTCGACGCTGTGGAAACGACGACGACGACACCTACTGCACCCGAAATCCCCGCGCAACCGACGGTGGTCGATACTCCCGTGGCCGCCGAGGTCTTGGCCACGCCCGCCGAGACCGTCGCCGCAACCCCCACCCTCCCCTCCGACCTCGACCTCGCCTCCATCGCCGACCTGGGCAGCGCCAACATCCTCAACATGCCCGAGGGCCTGGGCTTCCTCTCCGCCATCGGCCTCGACTACGGCTGGGGTCCTACCTCGGTGATGCAGTGGGTGCTCGAGCACGTGCACGTCTGGGGCAGCATTGGCTGGGGCGGCTCCATCATTGCGACGGCCTTGATCCTGCGCGCCGTCATGTTCTACCCGCAGATCCGCAGTTTGCGCTTCAACGCTGCCATGAACCTGATGCGACAGGACCCCCGCGGCAAGGAGGCCATGGACCTCGTCAAGAAGGGCTACCAGACAGGCGACCGTGAGATCCTCCAGAAGGGCCAGTTCCTTAACAAGATGGTTCGCGAGCAGTACGGCGCTCACAACTCGGGCATGCTGTGGTCATTCCTGCAGATCCCCTTCAGTTTCGGCCTGTTCCGAATCATCGGCGGCATGTCCAACATCCCCGTGCCCTCCTTGGAGACGAGCGGTTTCCTCTGGTTCTCTGACCTGACCGCCTCGGACCCCTTCTTCATCCTACCTGCTCTTGGTTCCGGTCTCCTGTTTGGCGCTATGATGGTAAGCATATAGTCCCTGGTCTGAGTCTTTTCTCTCTCGAAACGTCACTAACACACCTCCCTAGGTCAACTCCAAGTACGCCCCTGCGAGCCAGAAGGCAATGATGAAGAAGATGATGTGGGTGTTCGGTACCGTTGGTTTCATCGGTACCACCTTCCTCTCCGCCGGTGTCAATCTCATGATGGTATCAACCGGTCTCGCCACCCTCCTCCAGGCCCTCATCCTCAACAACGAGACCGTCCGCCGCATCGTTGGTCTCCCTATCCTTGAGGTACCGGAGGTCAAGTACGAGGCTCCCCGCCCTACTAGCCCCGGCATCACCGGCCTCCGCGAGCGCCTCACCAACAATCTCAACGACATGAAGAAGGGCGTCACCGACCAGGTCGGCAGCTACACCAACAACTACGCCGGCACCGAGGCGGAGCGTGCTGAGAAGAAACGTAAGGAGACGATGGCCAAGCTCGAGGACATGCGGAGGCAGCTTGAGCGCGACGAGTTCCAGAAGAAGTACAAGGGCCAGTAAATCGCAACAAACCCGAACTGTACTATTTTGAAGTCAAGCCAGCGACGACCAAGAGGAAACGGGAGGTATTGCATGGAATAGCGAGGAGAATCCAAAAGCGTCGGTAGGTGTTGCATGAGCCTGTGTATATATAGCGAGCGGGTGGGCAGAAGGCGATGGGGCAAAAAACAGCCGGGTTTCTTGGAAAGCATCTCCCCGCTCCGGAGTGGACGGGGGTTTCATTGTACAATTAGAGAGGCATGGCGATTGGGGAAGCGGAGAAAACAGCTCCCCTTTGGCGCGAGATATGATGATGGACATACGGGTGTACAATGTAATAGACCTGGGATCTCCTATCAAAGATCACATATCCAAATCCACCTTCTTTCGCAGTGATTCCAGTTGGTGGGGTAGCCATGGAGGTCGTAGATACATCGGTTAGTTTTCAAAGCTTAGGAACCATAAACATCGCTTGCAATAGACACCCCGTATGAACATGGACAATTCCAATTGATCCAAACCGCAAACACCTTCCAATCCACGACTTGCTTGCAGGTCTCCATTATCGGAACTAGCCTAATATCGTGGGCCCCTTGCCGCCGTTGCTGTACCACTTTTGAGGCCCCCGTTTTCCCATCCGGGGCCTCGGGGGCACAAGGAATATATGTGTGAAATCCTTCATGGTGCTTTCACACAACGAAGATGAAAAAGGGTTGCCTCCTCCGCCGTACCAATACAATAGCCGCCTGCCTTTACTCTATTACGATGCCCTCGCGTTCCATCATGATTCTTCCTTCGACTCCCCCCACCCCGATACACCACACCCTTGCATTGTGTTAAACATTAGAAGACGGTTCCGTCGCTTTCAATCAGAATCGGAGCCTCCTTGGTATTAGGCCGGTTAATCTCGGCAATTTCGCGACCACCCTATTGACTGTTAGCTCATGGCACCGATCACCAACGGGGAGGGGGAAGCTCTTACCCTCCAGCTACCAGCTTCCAACAACTGCGCCAAGGTCAACTCGTGACCGGCCAGATCCGGCTTGAGCGCCTTGTTCACCTCCGAAGCAAGCCTATCGAGGAAACCAACTGTAACGCCCCTCCACTCGACGATGACGTCGTCACTAGGCTCAAACATGGGCGCAACCTCGACGCCACTAGCACCTGTGCGACGGCACCAATCGGTGTAGTTCTGAAGGCCGCGCTCGGCATCGTCCTTCTTTAGCGTTAGGACGCCCAGATCGACAAAGAGGCCACCGTTTCGGTACTCGGGCAGGCCGGTGAGCAGCTCAGTGCCAGCAAAGTGCATTTTCAACAGGGATTGCATGGGCTGCATCAATGAGTAGGTGAGCCACTGAGTGAGCTTGTGGAAGGGAAGGATGGACTCCCACGCAGCGGCGTTGGTGTTGTTGGGAAAGGCGGAGATTTTGGCGGAACCGCCTGGCTGAGGCATGGACTGGCACGGCCAGGCATCGCCGAGGGAGACGCCGTTGATGGCAGTTCGGGACTGGGGCCAGATCGGGGCGAGACCGGTCATCAAGACGTTCCACAGAACGGGGAGAGGGACGATAAGCATCGAAGAAGCCTGAGTCGAGGGGTGGCCAAGAAGATGGTCTAAGGCGCATTAGCACACGGGAACACTAAATCCAGAGAGTTCCGGGTCGGGGGCTCACCAATCATGTTTCCGGGTCGGCCATCAGGGCCGAAGTAGTCTGTCTTGTCGCGAAGAGCACCAGCTAATCGAGTGAGCATCTGGGCACGACCCTCTAGGCCAGCCATCTCGTTACCGGGCCTCGACTGGAGACTGGTGGTAAGCTGCTGTAGAGTCAGATCCTGCAGACCCTCCTTGTCGACCTGGAACTTGTTGCTGGGGTTTCCGGAGAATAATCCCTGGGGACGAGTCAGCTGCTGCGTTCGAGTCAGAGAGTGGCGCCAGCCAGCCACTTACAGCCTTGAACATCTCCAAGCTCGCCACGGCGATACCCTCTGATCGTCGGTACATTCGCCCATTTTCGTTGCTCTTGTACGACCATGAAGTACCCGCTCCGGCGTCTAACAAGACACTGATAAGGAAGAGATCAATCAGGCGACGGCACCGCTCAGTGTTGTCGACGGTGTCAGGCCAGGTGGACAGGAGCTGGGCAATACGATCTCGACCACCGACAGCGAAGTGTTGGTATCTACCGTGGGAAGGAATGCTGGTGAATGGAGCATCGTAATCTCTCTGTAGGCGCAACGGTCAGCGGCAATGCTCGTCACCATTCTGGGCGCGGCCAAAAAGCAGTGAGTGGGTTCGCGTCGAAGAATTCGCGGGTTGTCGTATCATGTACACTAGCTGCGCAAACAGAAACAAAACATGACTAGAACGTACCTTGATAATGCCAGCCACGAAAGTCACGACATCGGGGAACTTGTTCATGTCGACATCAAAGTGGCGTAGATCATTGCGAAAGGCCTTGTCGCTGACGATCTTGCTGCGCTCTCTCACGGCGCCCAGGCTCCGCAGGTAGCCAGCAGGGTCCAGTTGAGGATCCGGAGGTCGAGGAAGGTCGACCTTGGGGAGCTTGACGGGCGACAGGGGCGTCAATGGAGTGCCCGGTGAGGTACTGGCGGCGGAGGAGCGGTTGAGCGGGTTGCGCCCGGCACCGGGAGGCGACCTGAGGCTGGAGGAATGCGAATTGATGCTGGCATTGGACTGGATGGTGTTGATGGCGGGCTCGGCCTTCGGGGCCTTCTCTTTTCGAGAGAAGAGGCCCATCGTGATTAAGCAGGAAGTGGTGTTTGGAGGTGGCAGTGGTGTTGGATTGTTCCTGGGCTGATAAGGCGAGGCGCTTCGACGAGGGAGCGAGGTGGGGCTCAGAGTTCGGTCGAGACGATGGGACGATGAGACGAGGACGACGGGCGAGGGAACGAGCGACGAGCAGTCAAGACGATGAAGCGAGCAAACAAGCAGGCAGGCAGTCGACGAAGAAAAAGAGGCGAAAGCTCTGGGTTAGAATCGGACAAAAGAGCACGGGGGGAAGAGAATTGTCCTCGAGCCAACGATGCAAGGGGGAAGAGGGAGGAGAGACGGGAGCGAGCGATTGGAGTTGCTTTGTCGGGGCCCGGGGGGGAGAGACTTAAGCCTCGACTCGAGACAGGCAGACAGGCAGAGAGGCAGGCACAAGCACGGGCAGACAGACAAGACACAGAGCAAGCAAGCACAGGAGAAAAGAGACCACCACCGACGAGCGAGAGACAAGACAAGACGGACGAGGACGAAAGCGAACGAGGCGTCAGGGGGGGGGAGGACCCTCGACTCCTCTGCGGGGGTTGGAGCTAGGCCCAACAGCGGTCCAGGCGATGGTTAGGGAGGCGCCCGAGCGTCGTTTAGGGCCCCCCCTGGAGCAGGTAGCCCTGAAGTAGGTATTTCCCTCCAGCTACCCGACGACCTTCCTTTCACCTGCGCTGGTGGGCGGCCAACTGGGGGGTGGTTCGGTGGGCGATCATGTCCAGGGATGATGGCTGACGGACTGTTGGCGGGCTGTTGGCGGGCTGTTTAGCGGGTTTTCCAGTGGTCTGTGTTCTGTGGTTTTGTGGTCTGTGTCCGTGGTGGCTGTCGGGTCTGTATCTGACTGAGGTGTGGTGCGTTTGCTTAGAGGTTGGCTTTTGCAATTGTTGGGTTCGTTCGAGTTGTGCCCGAGCTAGGTGCTTCTACCTGCCTGCTGGGCGTCTTGCGAGGCGCCGTTAGGTCTGGCCCAGGTCGGCCGAGCGCTGGCGTGTTTGGAGCTGCGGGCACAGGACGAGACGGCGACAATGGCGAGTCTTGGACGGAGTCGTCAAGGATCGCATTGTTCTGTGCAATAGGTGACACATCGAGTACCCAGCCTGGTCGCTGGTTCTCCATCTTCTTTGTTCCATGCTGGGTTTTATTCAAACCATGCAGATGCCTTAAAGTTACGGGTTGATTTATGATGGACGGAAAGCAGCATTTAGTGACGAATCAACAGCACCAGGATTCCGCGGATCGAGATGCAGCAAGGGAGATTGACAAGACGCGTGGAAGAAGAAATGTTGCAATTATTTATTAGCCAGCCCGCGGCCTGGGGCTTGAACCCGCGAGCGGAAGTGTCGTAGCCTGCCATGTCCGGCTGCGGGCGGCTGGATGAATCGGGCAAGGTTGCAGGACGAGGGATTAGGATGGATGGCTTCATGGGGTACAGTACGAATACTCAGCAGGTCCAGATACATTCTGCCTTGTCCGTACTGTAGGCGGGCTTGAACGGGTACCCGACTATTGCCCCCAAGAACCCGAGAACGGTGGACGGGACCACGGAAATGAGGGCGGCGAGTCATGAGCTCTCGCAGGCTTCGAAGCACGAACAGTGAGTGAGTAAGTGACAACTGACGAGGCGAGTCACGGGACGATCAATCCACTGCTGCACAGTTCCATCCACACAAAGCAAGGTGCACAGAGCGCGCACTGCACACAGGCTGGCGGAAGGCCTGGGCTCGATCTGTTAGTGCCCCTGTCCGGTCGCGAACAAAATGCTAACATGCACAAAGCACACACACAAACAGATGCAGACAAGACATGGACTCGTCTGGACTCATTCATCTCATTCATCTACGTAGTATCTCAGTGAGGTACCTCGCAGTGAAGCTCCCAAGATTAAGAGTGACAGCATCTGGTACCGCCCCACGCAGCACCGTATCCTCGGGGCGAGACCCAAACCTTCCGTCGTCTTGTTTGGCTCGCGGAACCGATGCGACAACGACTCCCTTTCCGCATTCCACATACGCCCCCAGTCCTCCTATTCCCAAGCGCATGCCTAAGTATACAGGCGCATATGTCCCGAATGTTAGAGAAAGAATGAATCAATCAATTGAAAACCCAGGTGTCGGACGACGTCAACTCCACAATGGGGAGACGGTTACGGGACCACATGCTACGAGCAGTCGGCATCCGAACAGTGGAGAGCAGATTGGCAGATGGGACGAAAGAAAAAAAGAAGAAAAAAAAGCAGCGAGCGGGAAAAAGAAACGAAAAGGGTCTTGGCCATTCGATGGGGGCGGCAACCGACCCATTCATTCAGTGGTATTGCCACAGGAGAAAAAGCAAAGAAGGATTGCCTACCCAAAGCCGCGGACCACGAAGTTCTAGAGCCGGTACCTTGTCGTGGCGAGGCAACGAGGGCGTCAATTAGAGATGCCTCGCCTTTTCGAGTACAGAGACAGATATGTAAACTCGGAAGTGCACCTTTGGTAAAGGTAAACCTTTCGGAAGAGACATGTTTGAGGAGAAACCCCCTTCCGAAACCTACAGCACAAAAGGGCTGCATACCAGAGCTCGGAAGTCAGGTTCCGCAAAAGGCATTTGCTTCTCTTACCGTGCCGTCTCAGTGAGGGACGGAAAGTAGACAGAAGGAAAACGAGGAAAATTAGCCCCCACCCCCAACTCGATCTGGCTCGGTGAAAGAAGCTCCAAATACCCCGTGGAGTTTTCTTTTCCTCCTTCTGTCGCTTCTCGAGATGGAGGAGATCTTGGTCAATTAGTCCGCGGGTGGTATACGTAGCACAAGCCCAGAAGGACGCAAAGCTGGAGCTGAGCCTTATGCCCGGGCCCTTACATATAGCCCCCCCTTGTCAATTTGTGTGGTTTTTGTGCCTGGTACCTTGCATGGATGCTGGATGCTGGGTGCATGGATGCAACCCTCCCATTCGAAAGAAGCCTCGAGCTATCCGTGATCCATCTGGACCCTTGCTTGTTGCTCGCATGGAGACACACACACACCACCACCACCACCATCGACTAACAAACTACCTAAACCCACGCAACGACGAGCCTCTTGTCTTGTCCCGCCAGGCACCAGGCACAGAGGCAGGCCCCAGTCTCAGTATCCAATAATTGGTATTTGTCCTCTCCCAGTGGGGTTTTCCCGTGCCTCTCCCCGTAGCTCTGCCTGTCAAGCTGCCTGTTCTACTGCATGCGGAGCGTCACCACCCTTGTCAGACACCAGCTCCAGAAAGCAACATTGGACGGAGAGTCTAAGAATCCACGGGTCCTCTTTTTCTTCTTCTTCCTTTCCTTTCTGTCCCCGTTTTGCTTTGTTTATTTACTTATTCAGCTCCCCCGTCCGTGACTCGCTTGGCCTGTTTCTGGTGGCGCGATGTGATTGATGTGATTATTGAATCTTCTTCCCCCAGTAGTACCTCTGGTACACACAACGGTACAACCTAACAGCGAATAGTTCTGGGCTAAACAAGTCAGGGGCCGAAATGTCGGCGCCACTGGAAACCCCGACTCCAAAGACGCCAAGCCCGGAATCCGGGACTCCGCCATCCGTAACGAACATCAGGCAATTGGGTACTTCTGTGCAACGGCCATTGCAGCGGTCTCTCCCATGTCTCTCTCTCTCTCTCTCTCTCTCTTCATCCTGGTGGGGTTCCTTCGGTGCTGATCCTCCCGGGTCTGTGCACAAAAGAACGAACACAACGCCGTCCAAGTGTTGTGCAGTGCTGATCCCATGTCCGTCCAATGCCGCGATTTGCTCTTCGTGCTCGCC